>JASANV010001571.1:0-97816 GCA_030849715.1 Trypanosoma mega | reverse complement strand
TTTTCTCTTGTCGCATATTGTTTCTTCTCAGTTGCAATTTTTTTTTTAGCCTGTCTTGTATGTGAAAGCGTCGTTGTTCATTAGGCAACAAAGAAAGAACGAGAGATTCAAAAAAGAAGGGCAGATGGCCACATGGTTTAATCCGGTGAGAAAAACAATATATATTTATTTATTTATCTGGATTTTTGATGCATAAAGAGATTATTACATATATACATATATATATGTATATATTTATTGGGGTTTTGGTCTTACTTTTTTTGTTTTTTCTATAATTATACAATGACCTAATGTAACTTACATAATTACATATTATTTCCATTTTCTTTATATATATATATATATATATATATATTATCTTTTTCAATAAAAAAAATACGTCTGTAGTTCTAAGGTAGCTTAGAGAAGGAGTTATACAAGGAACATAATATAAAAAGAACGACGACTTCTATTTGCACACTTGCTCTTTGAAATTATTGCTTATTTATGTAAAATACCTTTTTGAATACACGAAGAAAGTTACAAAAATAAAGAACCAAAGCAAAAGAAAAAAAAAGAGAAATAGAATCTTTTTCTTTTATTACACACAAATACCAAACAAAAAACACACAAGCCACCAATACGATTGGAGAGCATCTATGCATCGCACATCCGCCGCGCATGCTTTCCCACGCGTTGTGTCATCCACGCCGCACAAAGTCACCCCCGTCGCTGCGGGACGCGTTTCCATTAAAGAAATGGGAAGTAACTTTTCCATTCCAGACACCCACAACGTCACACTCGACGCGGCGTCTGCTATTCCCGTGGATGAAACCCTCTCCGCGGCGGATCTCGAACACGTTAATTTCCTCACATGTGAGGCGGATGTGTTGCAGTTTTACCTCACCAACATCCGCGCCGCGGTGCAGCACACGGAACCTGTGATGCCAAAGAAAAAGCGCGGTAAACCGATGAATTGCCGCCAACAGGAGGCGCAGAATGAGGCCATCCACACCCACCGCCGCGTCCTCACGCAGTTTTCCAGCATCCTTCAATCGGCCCTTGACGAAATCGATGGACGACTCACCCGGGTGCGGCAGGATGAGTCCCTCTTGTATGAGTACTACCGCACCCTCGATGCGGGAGTGGAAGGGGCGAATGGGACCCCAATGCACCGCGGCGGTCCGTTTCACACACGGGAACGCGCCAAACGACGGGAGCAGCCCACACAACGCTATGTGGGCGAACGTGGGAATCTGGAGTGGCGCGTCTCGGAGCTCGCCTCCCTGCTCTCCGAGTTGGGGGAACGGGAGCGGGAATTGACGGTGTTGGAGAGTCACACAACGGGTGCGGGGCGAACGAGTGGGGTCAGTGTCACGGGGGCGTATATGGAAGAGGGGAAATTAGGGGAGGACACGTATGACGAAACGAATGAGGATGCGAGTAGCCCGGAGGTTCGACTACTGCGTCACATGTTACGGCCGCTTTGGCAAAAGGTAAAGGAAACGCGGATGGAGATGCCTTTACCTCCACGCGCCGTGGAGTCAAGACTTCGTAAGGATTTAATTCTCCCTTTTTCTGCCCGTGTTTTGGCCTTAAAAATGGATGACGCGGGTAACACAGGGGATCGATTTGTGGAATGGTACGTGAATACCGTTCTTGACCCACTTGCAATGGCCCAATTAGTTGAACTTATGCCACGAGAATACCTTGTGACGACAACTGTGCGATTGGCGAAGGCATGTGATGCGTGCCTTCATTTACGACAAGCTCAGGCTTTACCGGATATCTCACATGTTCTCACGCAATCTATAGTGGAGGGTCGTCCCGACGCGTTAGCCTCATTAGTACTCTCACCATCGGGATCGTACCTTCGTGCATTAGAACAGGGGGACCAGGCTGCGCTTATTTTTTACGCCGCACTTATTACTGGACAGACGGAAGTACTTCGTCGACTCATCTCAGCCGGTTTTTACAATGCCAATGCCTTGCTTGTGTGGTTATTTTTAAATCCAAGTCTAAATGACTCTTTTTATGGTGAATTTGTCAATAACATGTTATCTAATGTACGTCGATTTCTTCTCAATGAACACAGTACGCATGAACTCGGTGAAAGTTTCACCATTCGCGGTGAACGTGAAGAGGATACGGCCCATACCCGTGCGATGAATGCAACAAATGGGGAAGTACCTTCATTTCTTCGTGGACTTGTTGAAGAATTGCGACGTCTACTTCATGACTCCGCTGCTTGGCGAAGATATGAAGCACTATCAACTCAAGGAGGGCAAACTACATCTCCGACTGGAACGTTTACTACTGGGTCTGCAGTGGATGTTCCTTTTTCTCAAGTCCTCTCCAAACGTCGATTAGATCAATTATTACTTTCCTCCTCCAAATGTGGGGTTTTACCAGCCGTTAGTACATCTATGTTACGGCGTGTGGATCCATGGGCCTATGCCCCAATGGAAGGAACCTCGGAGTGTTTACTTTTGCTTGGTGATACTTCCACTGCACATGCTCATGTTGTGCAATTACCTCCCCAGTACACAAAAGGATGGTATGATGAGGACGAAGAAGAGGGAGGAGGAAACGATAATGGAAGTGGAATAAAGTCTTCCATAACCCCGCGAAAGCTGAAGGATCGTCGTCCACTGGCTAGTCAACAGATAAAGAGGTCAAAGAAAAATGAACAGCAACGGAATGGACGTAGTTTCTATTATGAGGCACACATTTCTATCCCGTTTCTTTTAGATAGTATACCCCCAAGTAGTGAACCATACGAAATGCCTCTCCCATCAGCGATCGCATCCGCATCTGCGATACAACAATCCATGATTTTTATTGGCTGGAGTGATGATGAGCGCGTATCGGCGGCGAATGGTCGCTCTCTGCAACCTCCTTTGGGTAACGATACACACTCTATTGGTATTTCTTTTGATGTCCTGTATCGCGGTCCAGGAGAGGACGGCCTGGAGAGAATTATTCTTCGACCCATGCGGCACACGAAAGGACGAACAACCGCCTTCGTTCCCATTTTTGAGGGACAACGTGAGGAGGAAATGGAACTTGCTTTTGTAGAAAATCCTACCTTGCTACAAATGCGTCTTGAGCATGGCACATTGCACAGCGCTCGAAGTCAAAGTGATAAAAATAGTGCTTCAAATATTTTGCCTTCCTATTTGGGTGTACCTGATGTGTCCACATCAAGTAACTCATTACGAACTCCTTTGGAAAAAAATGTGGTGGTGCCAACGATTGATCTTCTTCTTGGCCGCTCTTCTTTAACCAAGTATCCCGACGCATCATTATCGGATGAGGGTATGGATGACTTCCCAAAAACTGACCCCTTCACAAGTGTTTCATTAACTCTCAAATCATTACCCGTGTATGGAGCACATGTTCTCGTGGTTGGATGTTATGTGGATACAAGTACACGACAGGCCTCATTTACATTAAATGGCAGACCATTAGGTGTGGCTTTTACTTCTTTACCATCTGTTAAGGCTCTACGTCCCGCTGTGGCACTTCGGGCGACACATGAAATTACAAAGATGTTGCAACATAGTAACCCTGCAGAGTCTGCGGTGGTGCGGTTTGTTTTTTCAGCAGATCATCTTATGGATAAGTCAATGATTCCAATGCAGTCGAGTGGGGTTCGCCATGTTAAAAGTACTTTAAACTCGATTGTGCAGCAGGATCGTAAAGATTCGTTTTCATGGGACAACAAACCTTGTGTCGGTCGGGAAGCTGTATACCAGACCATTCCAGGATTTACACCATCCACAAAGCCACTTCTTTTTGATGATGTCATGATGCAATGCTCCATTATTCACCTCATCACACAGGCAGAGTCGGTTCTCCAAAGTGATGTAGAAGACATGCTGCAAGGTGCAGAGGCTCTCTCGCTTGGGCAACCAACTATGTATGTGACCGCCTGGCGAGTTCGTCGTCTATTTAAGGTCTCATCTGCCGCAGAACCATTACTCTTTTTTCCACCTCTTCTGGTTCGACGCCGTAGTGATGAACCAGAAAATGACTCCACGGGGGTAACAATCATTCCAGGTGATGCCTCACTTATTCCCTTGTGTGCGGCACTAACAATGCGACAACGTATTGCCGCATATCACATCGCTGTTCATCCACTATCGGACTTTGCATCGAAAGATGCATTTAGTGTGCGACAACGACGTATGGCTTTGTTGGCTGCGGCTACGCTAGGTTATGAGGAAATACTTTATGTTTTGCTAGAACGTATGAATGCATTTGAAGTGATTGCACTTTTTACTCTGCGAGGTCATGAGGAACGTCCAACCAATTCCGCCAGTGTGCAAGACACGGGAGGTGGTAGTAGAAATTGTATGAGTGCCACAAGTACGCTAGCCACATCACGGCACACAAATTCAACTATATCTATGATCCACAGGGTGGAATACACTCCATTACACTGTGCCTTGCTTGAGGGTCACGAAGGGTGTGCACATCTGCTTCTTTACTACCTTCGAAACACACTCTCAGAGGAGCATCGTCGGCATGCCATCAATGTTCTCACACGTAGTGGGGAAACAGCGCTGGTGATGGGTTGTCGAGATGGACGCACACGTATTGCGAAGCGGCTTCTCGCAATGGGAGCTTCCCCAGCGAGTTTTGATCGTGTAACGCGGGCCAATTGTTTGGAATTGGCCTGTGCAAGCCGGAGCGTGTCAATTGCCATGTCTCTTCTTGAAACACCAGACTATCACTCACAAGTCGCGGTGAATCATGCAGGAAATGCCTCCCCACTGTCTTGGTGCGCACTTAATAATATTGGCTCCCTTATTCGACCACTTTTACAGAATGGGGCAAACCCTAATGTGTCACTAGATGGTCCTACTCCACTTTTGCTTGCCGTTACATTTGGTGCAGAGGAGGCGGCACTAGAGCTGCTTAAATGGTGTGATGCGGCCACAAGTGACACAGCAACACGTAAGACATCCTCTTCTAATGATGAGGTACATGAAACGAATTCGTCAGATCAAGCACGACAAGAAAAGCAAGAACAACAAGGAGGTTTGAATACAAGGACTTCTTGTACAGGACTTTTTTTGGATTCTAATGGCCTTTCCAAAGGACTTGCAGTGCTCAATGTTGATGCGCTAGATCCACGATCACAATGCAGTGCACTTCATCTTGCGTGTGAACTCGGTCAAGTTGATGTTGTTCGATCGCTTATTGAAAAAGGTGCTTCTTTAAATTTACAAAATAAGTCAACCTATACTAATCCTTTGCAAATGGCTATTATTAATGGGCACGAGGCACTCGCGCTGGATATATTGGAGCATGCCAAGGACAAATTACGACGTGGGTTTAATGTGCTTGATATAGCTGCTATTGACAAACTTGGTGATACGGCTTTGCATTTTGCTGCTCGAGAAGGTATGCTCCCTGTGATTGAATACATCATGTCTCAATTTTGTGATGAGGAAATCACACGGCTCTCTAAGATACGCCAATTCACAAAACGACCCAATACAGTGAGTGCTCTGGCAGTAAACCGTAAAGGTCGTACCCCTCTTCTATCTGCAATCCACGCGCATAAGGAAGAAGCTGCGCAACTTATAGCCTCACTTATGCCTGAAAGTTTATCCAACCCTGGAGGACCGGTGATTGATGGTACCAGTATGGCCATCCTGGTTAGTGATGCGGAGGGACTGGATAATGTTACTCTTTCTCTGTTATCCCACCCGCGCATGGTGGCAGCGGATGAATTTCGTGAAAATTTTTTTGTGCGATACAATGCAATTCGTTTGCGTTTGAATCAAGAAGAAGATGCTAGTATAGATGGTTCCTCTGGTTTAGTAAAGCCACGTGTTGGGTTTGATGATAAAAACTCCCGAAAACAACCTATTGTACCACAACGGGCACGACAAAAGGCTCGTAAACGACGGGCAACAAATATGAGTGCGGGACTTATATTCCGTACGAGTGTCATCATGGCAACCACAGGTGATAGAAGTCGCTCAGGATCTGTATGGCAAGCCATATCCACGATTCGTCGAAACACGCAAACTCTTTCAGGACCCCGTACTGCGCGTCGTCGGAGGCGAAGTACATTTGTACAAATGCTACTCGCTAAAGGTTCAAGTGGTCCATCGACTCGAAAGTCCATTCACTTTCTCCTTCGTGGATTTGCAATGGATGAACTTTATGCAATGCTTGAAGTCGTATGTACCGAAACTTCTCGTACAGTACAGAGCCGAGATGCCATGCAATATGCTGAGGTTCTTATTGGATTTTTGAGTGATCATGGTGGATTGTATATCGCATCAAGTGATGCCGTCTCATTTGTGCGCAAACTTTATGTTACCCCACTTCTGACCGATGCCATGACTGCCACACAGGTGGAGGAGGCAAAGAAACGGTTGACCGACATAAACCCATTGTGTCGTGAACTTCAGAAAATTATCCGAACTCGTGGACATCAGAAGGAATGTATTGATGAAATGAGGCATTTAATTGAACAAAATGGTGTAATAGGTCCTTCTTTAATCGAAGAATTAACCTCACCTTTTGGGTTCACACTCCTTCAACTCGCTAGCACACTAGAGCTACCTGCCGTATGTGAATATCTTATTACAGAATGTCAAATGAATCCCCTTTATGTGTCTCCAATCTCTGAAAATGTACGAAGTCCTTTTGCGCGTTGCCCCTTAGAAGATGATCGAGGCAGCACGACGCTCAAATGGCTCCTTACACCTTTTCGTCTTGCCGTAAACACGCGGCACCTAGCCACATTGCAGGTCTTTCTTTCCAATGATTTACCCGATGTTTTGGTGCAAGAGTCATTGGAGTTTAAAGAAAGTTTGCTTGCGGATCGGTTACAACAGACCGCTTTACAAGAACTTCTTAGACACCCACTTGATGGTTTCTCTGATAGCTATGTTTCAGCCACAATAAGCATTGTCAGACAACTTTTACAGCATGGTGCAGTGGTGCATGGTAATCCAGACGTGGATGGATATGATGCGTGGATGTTGGCCTTGCGTGCATCACCTGGAAAAGGTATTATGCTAAAAGTTTTTCTTGAGGAAGGAGTTGAGATGGATGATGACGATGATGATGACTACATTAGTAATAATGTTACTGATGAATCTGATGATCGAAATGAACTGAGCACGACTGCCGATTACGAGATCTTGGAGGATAAAAAGGATCATATTAACAAGAATGTAGCACATATCGGTGGAAGTGTGGTTCCTCTTGTAGTACCGAGTTATTGTAAAAATATGCGAGATCAGCAAGATTTTGTTGCGTTTGGTATGGCCTCTCCAGTCCCGAGAAGAGTTCCATTGCGTGTGCGACGGGAAATGTATTACGCACAATTACTGTTCCTATGTGCGGATCATAACCCACGCTACCTCTCCGTTCTACTAGAGAGGTATGCGCATGTTCTTTCTCCATCTGCTTTTCACCCGCGAACCAGTGAATCACTCGTTGTTTTTCTCCTTGGTAAAGCTATGCATATTTACGATGCTGGGGCAGATTCTACAGCGTCTCCATTTGAGGGTACCGTACAGTCTTTTTCAGCGCCAGAAACTGCATTGGCGCAGCATCTCATAGATGATGTTGTCAGCCGTGCTGTCACTCTGACTACTGGTAATATTACACCTACTAGTGCTGCTGCTGTTGCTGGTGGTGGTGTTGGTGCTGCTGGTGGTGATGGTGGTGATGCTAACACAAATTCTTCGTATCGTGATCCTATGTTGATACCCGCTGTGCGTACACTGTTGGATGTTGTGGAAAGACTATTGCACAAATTTCGCTTTGATAACCTTTATCATCCACGCTACGATGATGAAACTGCCTTGAGCCTTGCCGCACGACTGAGCCACAGTGCTCTGGTTTCTCTTATTGTTCGCCAAGAAAACAGTGAACAGAATAATGAATTGAAGGATGATAGTACTGGGGAAGATTCTTCCTCGTCTGATTGCTTAAATGCAGATTTGACGAGTAATTTACAGCTTTTAAACTGCTGGGTGACGCTCGCAACTCGACTTTATTACCCAGAGGAAGGATTAGAAACAGTTCTTACTATTATACGACATTTACCCGATATTGAAACACGATTTTCGTTTCTTGGTATGGTATTTTCGAATTTACATCCTGCTCTCGCTCTACGTATTGCTGCCCATTTTGCGAGTGATGCTAAAAAATTTCTTATGCGCACAGAAGCGGCGAATGCTTTTTGGTGTAATGTCCTCTATGCCCGATTTTCGGCTCAGTTGGAGACATTTGCGGTGACATCTGCACAGTGGAGCTCCATCCTTAGTGTGCTTCTTCCAATTGCCCCAGCTGTTCCTCTTTACCTCATCAAGGCATTCCCTTCTCTTTCTGGGACAGGAGTTTCGCCACAGGCATCGTTAACATCTTTAAACCCTCGCTCTGATGCATTCTCACCAATCTCAATGAAATCTACCGCGCGCGCCGATGCTTTTCCATCAACAAAAGCAACTTGCTCCTCACGTAAGGTAGGACGTAAAATAAATAATTGGATTGCTATTGTAAAGCGTACAGATATGTATTTAAAACAACTCGCCACAGCAGCTGCACATATAGTTGCTCCACCGACCCCAGGTCAATCGTCTATCCCTGCAGTGCAACGTCACGCTTTTGCTTCAATGGCTGGACTTTTTCATGAGATAGTGGAACTTACAGTGCGTTTTGATAATGCCTCCCTTCTCATGGACCTCATGACTGCATCTAGTGAAGAACTACAGAGTCGTTTGAAATATGAATGGCGATGGCTCATGGAAAACTTGCACTTTGAGGTTATTGCAGTTGCCGCAGGAAGTAATCAAGTATTAAGGCTTATTTCCGATATACCAGAAGCCGCAGCCTATATGAGTTGCGAACGTTATGATCGTATTGACCCAAATACAGGTTTTCCAGAGGAACTTCGATTTAGTGATGCACCTGTGATAGAAACTCGAAATTCGGTTACCATGATGGCCACCATGCGCTCCCGTAGTTTTGAGAAAACTTCCACACCTGTTCCAAGTCACACACCCAATGTACAAAATAATTTTCGACAAGTGGATTCTCAAAAAGGTGTAGAGGATCGAGGTCATACTCCTTCACCCTCTCGACGTCAACGTGGAACAGTGAGCATTGCACTTCCTTTACTCGGTTATTGTGATCTGAACGCGGCTAATAATCCCGCATTGGATTCCACCAAACGAGAGGATGATGGATTGGGTGAAAATGCATTACAATACATGGATGTTCTCACTGCAGCACGGGAACGTACCACGGCATCGGCCGTCACATGGGGTATTGGTGCTGCCACGAAACCCGTTGCACTAAAGGAAAGTGTAATGGGAAGAAAATCGACCGATGAACCACCTCCCAGTTTGCAAAACAAAGTCGCACCATCATTAGGAAAACGTCAATCGACCTCCTCTGTGATACGACAGAAAAGTATGAGTTCTATTAACGTCAGTCGACCAAGTATTCATGTTGGCAAAGGGAATCCAGCGAGTGGAGCACCTCCATTAACAACCTTGCGGTCTTTCTCCCCAATGACAAGCCTATCCCCACGTGGATCCTCTCCACAAACTCGTAGAGCCACAGAGGCTCATTTAGATACAACGGAAGGAACTCTGGTTGCGTTACAAACGGAACCGGTACAATACTTTGCCTATTATCTTTGTGATTGGGCATTGCACTCAACACTTGTGCTGCATGCACCTAGACCTTCTGTGCAAACCATTGAGACAGTTTTGTACTTGCTTGATAAACGAGCTCCATTAACGGCGTCTGTTTTACAACTGTTCCTTGCTGCCTCACGTCCGATGAACCATTGGACTACAAGTAATGGGGAATTATTGACAATTACATATCAAACACGTGCGCACGGTGATACCCTTCTACATCTTCTTGTGCAGCATGATCAAGTACAGCTAGCACGTTATTACTTGGCGGCCACACTCTTTTATTTTACTCGTTACCAATATGACCCTTCTTGTCCTATGCCACCGCAATTTCCTGTGATGCAACTACCCTCTATCACTACTAAACATGACAAGACCCTTCCGACGACGCAGAGAAACTCAAAAAAGCTTGTTGAAGGTACAAAGAGTCAGAATGATGATTCCGATGAGGACGAAGAAGATGAGGAGTTAGCATACCCCTCCGTGTTTTTGCGTTGTATGATGCGTATGAACAAGCATGGTCTAACACCATTTGATTATGCCCGTGGACCAATGGTTGCATTATTAATGGAATATGGATGTGCTCCCCCGTCATACCGCCCCAATCCTTCCCGCTTCTGCCTATCTATTCGATTACCACCCGCGCAAAATAGTCCCACGTGGCGGACATTTCAAGCTGTGCCACGTGTGTTATTGGTTTCAAAGAGTGTCATCGGTTTGCGGGATAATTTTTCTGGTACTATGGTTTCCACTGTTTCGAGTAGTAAACAACGACGTGGGCAAGGGGATGCATTCGGTCTTAATACCCCTGATGCGACATTGATTCGTAATCAAGCATCCAGTCAACGCGCCACAGGTGCGGCAGGTTTGCTTGAGTTACCCATGGATGATGTGAGTCTTTTACACATTGGCCTTTGCTCCGCCGAGGATGAACTGGTTTTGCAACACATCATGACGAGACGAGAAAGACAAATGACCATGCTTAGCGCCTTGCAATCTATAAAGCAGAGATCCTCGCATATTATGCCACCTGTGGTGCCATCACCACAAACCCCTCCGGGTTCAGTGCGCAGACGCAGTTCTACCCCACGGCGCCCCACATCCACTCATAGGAAAGAAACCTCCCGATCGAGTCACACGGGAGAAACCTCACGCACTCCCATATCTCGCGCTTTGAAGGAGGTGCCCAGTGCGCTGGGTCTGCTAGGGGCACTGCGTGAGCGTGGTTTTGTAGCCTTCCCACTTGTCCTACCCTTGAGTGAGTTGGGTGAGATGAGAGGAGCCCCAAGTATCGAAGATGAGGAGATTGCCATTCTCATCTCCATGACCCCAATGATGCTCGCACAGTGCGTGGGTGCTGTGAAGAAGGAGGAAACCACTGTCGCCCCCCCGAATTCACGAAAGAAACAAAACACTAAGCCCATCATACCTCGATTTGTGGTTGCGCCATCGGAACGAGGGCGTGGAGCGGCAGAACATCTGGAGGCATGGATTGCCACAAGAAAGCAACCAAAGTCAGGCGGAAAAGATCCAAATACGCAAACGCTCGTGAAGGCACTTGGAACAGGTTCTACAGCCAAAACCATTCGCGCTCTTGATCTCGCCACCGCCCCTTCCTACGAGCCGAAGAATTTAGCGATGCCAGACGCAGCAAGAGCAAGAAGAGCAGAATAAAGTGAAAAAAAAATAAAGAAAAGCAACAAAATGCTCAAAAGTGAGAAAAGGAAAAGAGGGTAAAGGGGTGCTGAAGACGACAAAGAAAGGGAAAAAAAAGAAAAGAGAGGGAAATGTGTTTGAACATAATTGTTCTGAGGTGTATCACGCGATCAATAATGGAATTAATTTGTTTGCTACGTGTCTTTTGTTTTTTTTGTCTTTTTGACCTTGTAGAGTTCGTGCAAAAGGACAAGCAAAGAATAATAAACATGCATAAATAAATAAATAATTTTTTTTTGTATTTGCTTTTATATACATATATATATATATATATATATATATATATGTATGCATGTATGTATTTAAGATAATATTTTGCTCTAATGGTATGGATTACTATTGGAATTTCTTCAGACATGAGGAAACGAAAGAGCTTTATGTATATCGTTATGAATTTATTTTTGCCTTTTAGAGATTTTTTTTGTTCGTCTTATGTTAACTGCGTTCCTCGATGTTTGTTTCAGTATTTGTAGGTGTATGTTGCTTATGATGATGCTTGCAGGAAACAAAAAAAGAAAAAAAAAGATATGTACCTTACTTTTTTCAGTCTTATTCTACCTTGTCAGACATGCACGCCGTTTTACCACTCTTTAACTCTTCATGGCTTTCCTTGGGTTTGTCCCTTTGAAGTGTGGATCTTTTTTTCTTGTCGTTTGAGCAAATTTGCTCCAACTGTCTCTCCTCTCTCCTCCTCTTCTTTTTTTTTTTGTACATTCTTATAATTTTGTCCGTAGTTTCCATACGCTCACATAAGGACGAGAACAAGAAGAAGAAAAAATCAGCAAAAAAATAATAATAATAATAATTATAATAATAATTTTTTTTATTGATACATGCGTTGGTTTCATGCCGTCTCTGTTTTGGTTACTTTCTTGGCTTTTGTTAGCAATCCTATAACGGCAGAGAAAGCGGGTACAAATACACCCGCTTTGGAGCGAATGGATTGCACATCTCGTATTTCAGAGATGACCCCAGCCAAGATGGAAGTGGATGGTAAGGAGTGCATTAAGGTAGCCGTGGAAGAGGCGAAGGCGTGTGCGGAAAAAATTGTCGATCTCTCCAAGGCATCTACGCAGAATTTGGAGGAGAGCACTAAGTGTGTGATTCGAGCAAACAGAGCCTATGAACGCGCACGAATTGAATTGAAAAGGGCACGAAAATGGAGAACCCGAATGCTGGATTTGGCGGAAAAAAATGAGAGTGGTAAAGTTTCGATGGAAGATTTTATTCAAGTCAATGTTTCCTATTGGCATGCGTTATCTAGCACCGCTTCAATCAATTTTAATTTGATTAAACAGCTTTCAAATGTATCAAGTATGGCCACAACAAGCTACGAAATTCTGCGGGGTAATGTTGCTGTTGCACTATCAAGTGCGCGTGAAACAAGTAGGTTTGTAGAAGTCTATGCGACGGAGGCGGATCCAGTAAAAAAAAAGGAAGCATTGAAAAATGCAGAAAGAGAGGCGGAAAAGACAAGGACAGCACTTCGTGATGGTACGGCGGAGCACACCTTATTAAAAGAATTGACTAGTACAGCACTGAAGTTAGCCCTTTCAGCGGAAGAAGCCGCATTGGTGACCACAAAGTATGAAGGAGTGATGCATAAAATCGTTCAAAACACGGAAGAATCTATTGGGGGTGTAACTGCACCTTCTCATGCATCAAGCGTAGATGGATGTTTCCTTGAATGTCGTTGGATACATGTCATGTGGTTTTTGGTTCTTCTTGGGTGCATTCCGTATACGTGAAAGTATTCAAATGAAATGCATATTCCTTTGCTTTGTTTTTTAGTTTATACATTTCTGATTTTGCGCTTCGTTGTGAAAGAAATTAATACGTGGAGGATAGAGGAGGAACAAGAAAGATAACAGGAAATGTTTTTTTGTTTGTTTTCTGTAATTTGGATAATACAAAAAAAGAATGAAATAGTGGTGAAATGAGTGTAACTCCACACTGCCTCTTTTTGAAAAGCAAAGCTTTTCCTTTGATTGTGTTGTTCTACCATTTATCTGGAGAAATTCTAAGCCGCTGCTTTCTAAAATAGAACGTAAAAAATTGTGCGTCCTTTTTTTTGTCCAAGTACTGCGTTGAATATATGCGTCGATGCAGGTGCCCATTATTAGTTTTGTGTAATTTAAGATAGAAAAAAAAAGATAAAAGAAAGGCAAAAGAAGAAGGACTATGTTTATCTCCTCAAATACATGTGCATATATATATATATATATATATATATATAATTTTGAGATGAAAGCAAAGAAAAGGGGGAAGAAAAAGTGCATGGGTCTTTTTTTGTATCTGTGTGTTACTCAAAATGGACACATTTTTAATGGTATAATTTTCAAAATATCTTTGTTTTTTTCGTTGTTACTTTCAATCTTTTCAAAAATAATTTCATTTATTTTCCTATTCGCGGTTTGTTTCTTTTTGAAGTTCACGAGCAACAGTTTTTTGCATTTTGGAAGACATTTTTTTTTGCATTTTTGCCTCTTTCGGAGAAGTTGAAACCCTCCTTTTTTTTTTTTCGTTCTTGCTGTCATTGGCGGAATAAGATTTGCGTGCATAGACAAAATAATAATAATAATAATAATAATAACCTTTTTTGAATGATTTTATGTCATGATGTGAATCCATTTTGTGTCGATTATTGCACTCGATAAAAATACCTCCTCCTCTTTTTTTCGTACATTCACCATGTAATACACACTCATTCTTTCCCTTCTTTTTTCCCCCTTTTCCTCTTACTTCCCGTGTGTGCGCCTTTGCCCATCTTTGTTACCCTTTGAGGATTGCACAGCACCAATGTCAGGCGAGGCGCCTATTCGTCGCGCCGGTCCGCGCCCCTCTGCCCCTTTTCCTCGACACGCCGCCGGCAATGAGCCGACCGCGACGCCGACCATCACAACCGGCGGCGGTGGCGGCGGGGCGTACCGCAAGCGTCCCCGATCCGTCTGCCTCCCCCTCAACCTTTCCCGGCAGCTGTACCAAATGATGATCCGCCAACTGCACCATGACGGCTACCTCGCCGCGGCCTCGGCGGTGGCGGATGCGACCGGAGTGCTCGTCCCGCGCCTCGAGACGTGCGGCGATCGCCTCGCCACATTAGTCACGCGCGGATTAGCCGTCGAGTCGAGCGCCGTCACCGCACTCGAGGAGTTCCGCACGCGGGAGGTGGTCGAGCGCTACCTGAGCGCGTCCCGCCTCTACATGCCGCTGCACCTCTCGGAGAGTTGGGCGGTTGGGCGCTTTGCATACAAAATGCGGGAGCGATTCGCCTCCTCCTCGCTTGGGGGGGCGGTGCGGCGGGTTGTGTTCGCGCCGGACGGCGCACTCCTCGCCTGTGGCGGGGCGAATGGGCTTTGTGGGGTGTACGCCATGAAAACGGTGGAGGACCTCGTCGCGTTGGAGGAGGTGCGACAGGAGAACCAATTCCGCGGCATGGATGGGAGCGGCGCAGGGGGCGGCACCGTCGGGGTGCGGAATGCGAGTAATAAAATCACCGAACTCGCGGAGGCGCGTCGGTTTCATGAGCACACACAGGCGGTGGAGGCGCTTCACTTCCACCCGAGCAGTCCACTTCTCCTCACAGGGGGTCGAGAGGGGGATTTGTATGTGCGGGACTACAGTCAACCGGATCATCGCATTGTGCACAAGCAACACGATACCTTTCCCATTCGCGCGGGTGTGTTTCACCCATCGGGGGATTACATTCTGTACGCGACGGATCACCACACCCCGCGTTTGTTGAATCTACGCACAGGAAAGCTTATGTGCCCCGCCGTGGCGGAACCCTCCGCCTCTGTTGGGGGGCGAATGGCGGGATCGGGGGGACACAATGCCGCCACAGGGCCAAACCGGCGCGGCGCGGATGAGGGACACAGCGCCGCACTTTGTGGAGTGGATTACGCCGCCGATGGTCGACTCTTCGCCACGTGTGGGTTGGATGGGGCGTTGATTGTCTATGATGGGGTAAGCAGCCGTGTGGTGGCGCGTGTTTCAAATGCTCATTCAAGTGTACCCGTTACAAGTGTGACATTTAGTCGAACTGGGAACGTGCTTTTAACGGCTGGAATGGATTCCATTGCTCGACTTTGGGATTTACGCCGAGCTGATGGGAGTTGTGGCTCTACTGAGGTGATGTCATTTGGGGAGCCAAATAAGTGTAATCACCGCAGCATGCAAGCCGTTTTTAGTTGCAATGAGAGCCATGTGCTCTGTCATGACACTTCACTCTTTGCGATTCACGCATACTGCGTGTACACTGGCGATGTGTCATACACCTTGGCGGTGCAGAATCACATGCAACGTGGTTTTGCCGCCTCACCTTTTTCAAATACAGTTATTAGCGGAGGAGATGATTGTCGCTTGCGGCTGTGGACCCCGGGTTGGCTGCCAGCGTAAGAAAAAAGAAGGGGAAGAAACGCACGTTGATGCAAAAATAAAAAATAAAATAGTAATAAGATGTAGCACACAACAACAAGGAAATATATATATATATATATATGAGTACGCTTTATTGTTTGGGAAAGGGTTGCACTGGAGTAGAGAATTGTATGCTTTTTTTGTGTTTGTGCGTGTGTTTGTGTGCGCATTTTCTTGGCATTGTTGTTCATTTGTCCGTCTGTTGTTTTTGTTTTGTTTCCGTTATTTCTGTTGGGGTATCGCACGTCGCATAGATACGGAGAAATCTTTTTTGATTAACATCTTTGCGCTGTGATATCTGGAAGGGGGAGGAAAGTACACAGCACGAAGGGAACAGCAGTAAAAACATGATGAGGAGTAAACGAAAAGGACAATAACAATAACAACAAAAAAGAGGAGAATAGATAGGGAGAGAGAAAGGGAAGAAGGGAAAAAAAAAGAAAAAAGAACACAAAGTATGCATCAAAAAATCTTTTTGCTTTTTCATATTTGTGTGTGTGTGTGTGTGTGATTATGTTGTTGTTTTTTCGTCGTTTGTGGCTATTTGACTTACACGTTGATGGATGATTAACATTTGGCGAGCATTACAGCTTTACTTTAATATTCATACCACTCATCTATGTGTTCTTTTCGTTTCTTGTTTGTTTGTTTTTCGACAGCGATTGTAGTCTAAAATGGGTAATTATTATTTTTGTGCTTTGACACATTTATTATTGATTTTCAATCTCCGTGTCTGTCTGTCCAATGTTTTTTTTTATTTTTTAATTTTCTTTTTAAAAATTTTGAACAAAAATGACAGTTTTTTTTTTTTTTAGAAGCGCCTTTTTTTGGCGCGTGCTCAGTTCACCTAGCTTGTTGCGCGAAGTGTTCCCTCAGAACTTCCGTTCACGGGATTTACGGGCTAAACTATTCAGAAAACATCACACCGTTCGTGTTACCTTACGCTCCATCTTTCTTATACATACACGAAAAAATATATATATACATACATACATAAGAAAGTAGAAGCAAGAACGAATACCAAGAGAAGGAGGGATAACAGCACTAAAGAATAGTTTTTTTTTTTGAAAGAAAGAAGGAAAGTTTTTGTTTTTTTAGAATTTAACACACGAAGGGAGACCGGGAAAAAATATATATATACATAGAGAGAGATTAGCACACAAAAGAAAACGAAAAGAAAACGCTTTTTTTTTTTTGGTTGGTGTTGCTGTTGTTAGAAACCACACAAAAACTTCAAGAAAAGAAAAAACAGTGAGGAAAGCTAAACGAAGCACATAAAAGACTTTTAAAAAAAAAGAACCTTGACAAGAGCAACAACAACAAAAAATTGTGAAGTAAATGGCGGGTTTGATTTCGGACAATATATCTATTGCCTCTGCCCGACAGTATGGTTTTGCCAAGGAGCGCAACATTTGCACTTTTTGCGGAAAAAGGTCGACACCCTCGGCATCGGATCCGAAAGCCCCCGTTTTTGCCTTTTTCTCTCTCGTTGATTGTCGTCACTACGTTTGCCAACCCTGTGCCCTCGTGAATTGCGACAATGCGGGGCGTTACATTCGCTGTCCCACCTGTAACGCTCTCTCACGTCTTGCCCAAACCGGTAAGCTACGCTTTGGCCATGACGAAACACGCATTGCCATTGATGATGGGGTCTCCTCCGTGATGACGCACACCACGCGTCGCTCCACCCGTCTGCCCCTCGATCACCGACCCCCAAAGAGTGCGATGGCGAAAGGAGATCGCAGCAAGAAACGCGCCACGTCGGTGCAGTTTCACCCCGACACCTCTCTTGTGGAGGGGGAGACCACCTCCCCCCTCACCCGCGACGCCGTCGGGCAACTCCCGGAGGACCCCATCTACACCCAACGCAGCAGGGAGGAGAGGGAGAAGGAGCGGGAGCGGCCCAATGAGACGTCGGTGGAGGTGAACCTCTACACAATTCGCGGCAAGGCGGCCTCGCCGAGGCGGTCCAAGGCGTCGGAAAGGTCGCGAAGTGTGCCGATGCCACCGCGTGAGCGCAAACTGTTGCCGCCGCCCGTTCCATTCGCGCAACCCCCGCCGCTGCGCATTCATACCATCGACGAGGACGAATCAGAGGCGGGGGGCATCAACAATGAGGCACAGGAGGCCCAAAACCACGCGGAAACTATAGATATGGTCGAGGCACGCAAAGCGGATGCGTTACGCAAAAAGAAGGAGGAGGAGGAGGAGGAGGAAGAAAAGTTTAACGCGGCAACGGAGCAGGAGAGGATGCGGGCATCCGTACTTGCTGAAATCGCGAAGAGCCTTGAGGCGGCTCTTGAGAAGGAGTCTCAGGAGCGATCCACGATTGCTGAAGTGGAGCAATACCGCCGAAACTCCATCACCAAACAGCGTGAGGCGCAAGAGCGAGATCAACTTGCCGCGCGTGGCCAATTGGCGCGAGAATTTGACTTTCGCCTTAGTCCACGCACCCCACACGACTTCTCTGAGGGACAAGTGAGCGCCACATCGGATGAAGACACCCCCGCCCCATCCGTGCCACGCCAACCACGCCGTCGACGTCGGGAGGAGGTGCACTCCTCTAGTACAACCTCGCGAACACCGATTGTGTCATCCACAGCATCCACAGCAACGGATCGAATCACAGAGTCATCATTTCCGCAATTGGTTCTTGCACTCGCCGAAACAGAAAGCGTGAGGCGTCAAAATCTATTCAATCTCGAGGAAGTGGAGCGTCGTGTGCTCAATGGTCAGTTGGAGCATGACACAGCCGCTGTCACAGCAGAAAACATATCCCATCGCGCAGCAAACCTCGCATTGGAGCTTCAGCAGGTAATGGCAACTGCTTTTGCGGAGCTTGAGGATGCCGAGGCGCGACGTCGTGCCTTCCTGGAGGAACAACAGAGCGCCAACTTTGTGCGCTTAGTGTTAGATATGAACAGCATACGAGGGACTCTTGCGGAGGATGCGATGCGACGCGCGGAGGAGAAGCGTCAAAATGCTTCAGTTGAAGCCACTGCAGCACTCCTAACCGAGGAGATGTTGCAACGCACGCATATAACCCAATACGCCAGAGAAGCCACCGCGCAGCTGCACCTCCATATACACGAAGTTTTGACCGAGTCCAGCCGACACGCTGCTGCAGCCATACAACGTGAGAATGATATGGCCATGCAGCGACTTCGTGAAGTTATCGAACAGGAGAACACGGCACGTTGGAAGCTGCTGGAGGAGACGCAAAATACGTATCGCGATATGTGGATGCAGTTTTCCGTCTCGATGCCATACCGAACCCTAACAATAGATCCCGTTCCATCACAGTCATTTGCGCCAAAGTCTTCAACCTCTTCCTCCACTGTGAATACTCTCTATGCTGCACCGGTGGCTGCATCTTTGTCTTCCGCGACGGAGGCTTCTGTACTTCCTGTGCCACTCCGTCACGTCGCCTCTTTGGTGCTCTCACAACGGCAATTAGCGGAGGTAGTCGAGGAGGAAGAGTTGCGTCGTCTTGAAGTACGGCAAAACGAACGACTCGCGTGGCATGACATTGCCACAGCTGCTGCTGCTAATCGTCGCTGGGCCATTGCGAGAAAGTTGCAACGTCAAGATGACATGGACACAGAGGATGAGGCAGCTATTCGTGCACAGACGTTTGCAAACGCGATGCGTCGCCTCATGCTACGTGAAGAGGAACAACGACTCGAACTTCAGCAACGGCATACCACAGTCATGCGTCGCATTTCCTCCCGTGCCGCTGACGAGCATGCACAAGCTGTAGAATTGGAACGCATGCTACGCGGTATTGCGGATCGCTCGCGTGGCCTCTTGCAGCGCTGTCATGAGGATGCTCTTGTGTCTGTTTCACAGGCTGAAGCAGAGGGCCGCCGCATCATTTTTTTCCAAGAGGAACGTGATTGGGCCCGACTCTCCGATCGCATCTTCTCGGAATGGTCTCTGCTCCCTCCCCTCGCCGCCATGGACGCGGCAGTACGCCAGTTTACCGCAGAAGTGCATCTTATTGCTCGAAATGAAAACATAGAACGACTTGCCCTCATACAAGCAGAGCAACGCGCTCGTGCCACCCTCAATCAGCGTCACGAGGAAGCGGAGGCGTTGGCGCTCGAACGCAACGCCGCTGTCGTGTCTGAGTGTACCACACGCATGCGTGACTGTCAACGCGAGGAGTCCCATCGTCGCTCATTCATCACCGATGATGAGGCGCAGCATCGACAAGTCCTCTCCCGTGACGCACTGGAGGAGGGATTATCACTGGCGACGACGCAAAATCGTCTCCTCCGCCGTGCCTTGGAGGATCTCACACAAGAGGAGGATGATGCCCGTCATGATATCATAGCCAACGAGCGAGAAACACGTCGACCACTGCGCCGTAATCTTGTCATGGCCGAAGCCTCTGCCTTTGCGGCCCAACCACTCTTTGCAAGTAGTGCCGATCGCACCTCCCTCACCGATGTCGTTGGGCGGAGTCCCTCCAGTGAGGTCCCATGCAGTGCCACAGCGGAGGAGGAAGAGTTGCGCCGCCTCATGCGCCGACGTGAGATGGCGCGGGAGGAGGAATTATTAGAGGCCCATGATCGATTGCGTGAGGCGGAGCAGCGCATCGCTGCCGAAGTGAACCGACGTCAGGAGATGGAGTTTGCCTCGCAGGCCGCCAAACTGGAGTCCGAGCACCTTTTGAGGGAGGCGGAGCATCGGGCCGAGGATCGCATTCGCGCCGCCCGAAGCGAGGCGGAGCAGCGCGCCGAGGAGGCGATTGGACGGATGCGAGATGAAGCGGAACGTGGAATGGCGAAACGCGTCGCGCAGGAGGCCATGGCGGCGGAGGAACAACGCGCGCTACTCGTCGCGCGTCTCTCCGCGGCGGAACGGGCGTTAAGTGATGCGGAGTCTCGAGCGGAAGAGGCGCGTCGCGCCACAAGTGCCGTGCAGCGACAGGTGGAGCACATGGCGACGCAGCAAGATGCGGAACGCGCGTCACTAATGGATCAACTGCGACGCGCTCAACAAGAGGCACCTAACGCAGCCGCACTAACCATGGCAGCGACGGAGCGGTTGCACACCATGGAGTTAGAAACACGCGCGGCCATGGCAGAATGCACGGCAGAAGCGAAACGTGCCACAAATGAGGCGCAACGGCAAATGGAGGAGATGGCGGCACAACAGGTCGCTCGAGAGGCGGAGCTTCGGACCGCACGACGGAGTTTCCGACAGGCTAAGCAACATATGCGTGAGTTTGAGGACAGCATTGCCCATGGTGGGACGGACACGGAGCAACAAGAGAATCTAGGACAAAAAAAACGTGATGTCGAACCACCCAAGTCATCTCCAAAGGCATCTCATGCAGAGCCTGTATTGCCTTTGGGTGTTGCACAGCAAGTGTATAATGTGACCACAGGAAGCATAACGGCGGCGTTTTGCAGTGATATTATTCGCACAGCTATTCGTGAAGCTGTGGATGAGATTGTGCGGGCTACCCGTGCGGCGCGTCGCCTCACCGATGATGCGGCGAAACGAGCGGCTGTAGAGGCACAGCGAATGCGACGACGTCAGGCGGAGCGTGATTTAGCTGAACAGCAATTACTAGATGTGGAAAATGAGAGTGTGGAGTGGCCAGTGGAGTCGACGATACGCAGCACGTCATGGAGTGTCGGGTCCCCTACACCTAAGCAGCGCTCATTTCAAGGAGCACGTCCTGCGGAGATGAATCGCCGCGACAACCCCATTGCGGTCGAGGAAGATACGGCGCAGAGGCGAGAATTTGGTACCTGGAGAAGAGAGGAAGATGTGCGGGAGATGGCACGAAAAAATAAAAGGGAACCGATCCAATCCACCGTAGTAGATACAAGGCTGATGGCAGAGATGACGAAAGAGAAGGTTGAGGAGGAGTCTGTGACGGAGGAAAACAGACGAGCTGCAGCAATACAAACAGCAGCAGCAGCAGCAGCAGCAGATGCCGCCGACCCAGTCTGTCAGCGTTGCTTTCGCCGCGACACAAAGCCCTGCACCACATGCGGCACACAGGTTTGTGTGTACTGTGGTTCAATTGCCCCGCACCGCACCTGCTGTGAGGGTCGCCACGCCCAGCTTGTGCGTGACTTCCACCGCCGTCGACCACGCAACACGGAGGCGTCCATGCGAACCACAATGGACCCCATCGCCCCGCTTGCGCAGCGTGTGGAGCGCAAACTCTTGCCAGACCAAGAAAGTGAGCCGCGTGCGCCGGAGCCTCTGCACAACATCGCTGCGCAAACGGATGCCTCGCTGCGCAGCCCAGACACCTCACGTGGGAGTTTACCCGAACCCAAAACGGTGCGAAAGCACTATGAGGCCTTTTTCGTCCCTCTCCACAGCGATGCGGAGCCACGACGGCCAAAGCCTCCGACGCCAACGAATTACATGCCCGGAATGGCCCGCGCCGCGCGGCCGGCGAGCACGCGTCCCCAAACCTTTCGCCAAAGCCCGCAGCCACGATTTCCCGCCCACACGAAACCCCAAACACGACCGCCGCCGCGATGCTTCTCGCCCCGAGCGATGGGGCCGGTGCGTCCGACCCCGACGGCCACGCGCGTCCCGCTGGTCGCGCCAACGCCACGCGCGTCGAGTGCGCGGCGCGGGGTTTGGGCCGAGTCGCGTCCGCGTCGCCGACTTTCGGCCCGTCGTGTGTTTGAGGATCCGCTCGCCCCCCGCTGGGACGCGGACGATGCCGTGGTGCACCACCGGGGGGTCTCTGACCCGACGGAGGACGACCGCCCTCTTCTCGCGCGGACGTTCTACGACGGCCGTCCGGTCCGCGCGCGGCACTCCCCGACGCGGTGCACGCCGACGCTGCACGAGCTCGACAAGCGCCTGCGCCACCTGCAGCACCACCGCGTGTGGGGGCCGGAGCCCCGGCAGACGTCGCCGTCGCGTGTGTGCGCCGCGTGCGATGGGGACGTCGGGTGCGGATGGGTGTCCCCAAGAGGGATGCGGCCCGCCCACGACCCGTGCATTACGGTGCGACTCCACCCAAGGCCGTCCCAACGCACAAGAGGAAACGCGAGTGCAGCACGGCGGGGGTCGAGTCGAGGGGCAACGCCACGTTTGGTGTCGCCGCCATGGCGCACGGAATTCAACTCGGGACCTCTTCGACCGCCATGGAGTGTGGAACAGCCACACGCATTTGTGGTGAAATCGAAAAATCGGCGTTTATTGACTGCACAGTTTTAAAGCAGCAGAAAGTGAAGTTTTGGAATACGACATTTGTTTATATATATATATATATACATTAGACTGGTCTTTTTGTTTTGTTTTCTTTTCAAATCTATTTACCTATACATACGTATTAATGTATACAAAAGATAAAAAAATTCCAAAAAGGAAAACATAACGCATTTACATATATTTATAGATATATATATGACGTCTAATGCTCTTAAAACAAAAAAAAAAACAGAGAAGGAAGGATGAATTATTGACTGTTCTATAGAGAGGATACCGCTTCAAGTTAATGTATCACAAACGATGCTAATGTGGTGGGTTGAATTATTAGATCAAGAAAACAATGCAAAGAAAATCACTGATGGTAAAGTGTGTTCGATAACACGACAAAACAAAACAAAAAAACAAGCAGCGAGTATCAATAAAAACGCAGCTGCTGTGATAGTACACAGGCTAATATATATATATATATATATATATATATGAGCTTAACCAAATGACAAAAGAAAAAGAGAGAGGGAAGAAGTGCATACACAAAACATTAAAAACAGGAAAAAAAAACTAAAAAGTAGTTACGTGCGTGTGATTGACGGAGATGAATTTATTGATTCAACATGGTGTTTTTTCTTTCTTTTTTTAGTCGCGTGATTTTCTTTTCATCAGAATTTATTGAAACATCGCCGTCTAATGCAGAAAATTATACCACTATGTGAATAAATGAAGAGGGAAGGTTTGAGATTGTGCCCTCATACAAAAAAAAAAAAAACATACAGTTATATTTCATTCTATGACTTCATCCTCAACTGAACGATTGAATTCAAAAAAATCTTTGACTACAAAAAGGAAGAAAAAAAAATAGGCATGTTTTTTTTTTGGTTGTTGTTGACATTTCTTTTAACTTAAAAGAAAAAAAGAACCTTTATTTTACTCTTTTTACAACTATTTTCCTACACTTCTTGTTGCTTTTTTTTTGTTTGTTCGCTCTCTCTCACTCTCTCTCTTTTGTTCCTCTTTTTTTTTAACTCTCAACGGAACTATGAAACACTGCAAATATATATATATATATATATATATATATATATATATATGTTTATTTATTTATGTTTATTTATTCCCACCTCTGAGGTGGAAGAAAGCGTTCATGATTCCGCTTTCTTTGTTTTATTTTGCTTCTGAAAACGTTTCCTTTCGTCATTCGATACATGGAAAACCTCATTATTGTCATTACATAAATATGTGTGTTGTATTCCTTTTGTTTTTTTTATTATCTTTCGTTCTCGTTTTTTGTTTTTTTGTTGTGTGTGTGTGTGTGTGTGTGTGTTTTGTTTCCTTTTGTTTTTATAAAGCTATTACCACTACATACACAAACTCCAAGCCAGCCAATCTCGTTTTCGCTCTTATACGTTCCTTAAGAAACAAATCGAACACCTCAAGCCCAAAAAAAAAAACAAAATACAAAACAAAATGGCTCTCGTGACGACGCACCGTTTCAATTGGATGGGCTACGAAGGCACGGAGTCGGAGGCGCTCAATCTCGCCCTTCTCCGCCCCGGCTCCAAGGTCGGCAACCTCCGCTACACCGACTACCAATTCCGCCAAGACGTGATCGCCGAGATCCGCATGCGCCTCAAACTCGTCAAGTCCGATCTTGGCCTTCTCCCCCCGGAGGATTCCGCGGCGGATGCGGACGCGGATGACGCCATCGTCCTCGACTCCGACGACGAACAGGACAACGGCGAGAGCGGGGAGGAGGCGCACCTGCAGTCGACGGATGGCGACATGGCCTCGAAGCTCCAGGAGCGGCGCCGCCTCATGCTTGGCCAGGCCGGCTACACCGACAGCGACGAGGACGAGGACGGCCCCGTCTACCTCTTCCCGAAGCCGCCGACGGAGGCGGAGGTGCGGGCGGCGGCGCGGCACTTCGCTGGCGGCGTGCGCGTTATGCTCGCGCAGCGCGGGGAGACGCTCGTCTCCTTCCTCGACGGCGCGGAGTTCGCGACGGTGCGGGGGCTGAAGGCGCACAACGCGCAGCAACGCGCGGCCGTCGCGGCGCAGGTGGACGGGACGGGTGTCGATGTGCCGCCGGAGGGGGAGTTCGACCTCACCCCACTCGAGGCCGCCGCGGAGGAGAGACAACAGCTCCGAATGAAACTCGACGCCGTGCGCTGCGCCGCGGACGCGAGCTATGCGGCAAAGATGCCAGCGGAGGAGACGGATAAGGATGGTCAGCCGATTACAAATGTGACCCCGGAAGACGGGGATGAGCCGACGCTGGTGGTGAAGTTGAATGCGGCGAAATCGGCGTTTCATAATGCGCGATTGGCGTACAATAAACGCGCAAGGGAGTCCGCCAAGCGCATTAACACCGCCATCGTCCGGAAACAAGAGGAGGAGGAGGCGAAGGGGGCGGCGGAGGGAAACGATGAGGAAAAGGAATTGTAGAGAGTAAAAGGAAAAAAAAAAAAATGAAAAAAAAGGGGGGGAATAAAAAAGGAGAAAAAAAATGATAAAGTCAAAATAGCAAAAAAAAAAATATATATATATATGGGTGAAGAAAAAAGGAAAATGAAAAAAATGAAGCAAATATAGTTGGTTGAACGTCGGTTTTTTATTTTTTATTTGTTGTCTGTTGGGTTTTTTTTTTCTTTTTTTTTGTGGAATTTTCGAAAAGAAAAGATAATTTTGATCCAACGGGCGAAAATAATTCATTGAACCGATATTGTTATACAAATGTATACATATCTTTATGTTTATATGAGACGAATGCGCGGATCCGTAGAACTTTTAAAGGGAAATAAAACAGAAAAAAAAAGTATTTATACATATATATATATATATATGAGCAAAAAAAAGGGATATTTTAGGGAGATGTTTCTCTCCCATTTTCATTTTATGCTGTATCTACTTGTGCCTCTATTGATGGAATTTGGACCATCTTCTCTATGTGCTGAGGCGAGGGTCTGATTTTTTCTTCTTCTTTTTTTTCGATTCATTTTCCTATTTCAATTGGAGAGATGAAGGCGTCAAAATATTTGAAAACAGCAAAAAAAAAAAAATCTATCAATGTTACAGGCCATTTCGAACACTAATGCGTTCAATTTATCAATTTGTGTGTTTCTGGTATATACGAAAAAAATAAAACATTTTTTGTATAAGTTTCTTTTCTTATTTACGTTAGTTCATGTGATGTTTGAATGTTGTTGTTTTTTGGGGGGGTTTACTTAATATTTATGTCTTTCTTGCTTCGCGTATGGTGTTTTGTTTATGTTTCACTTTTTGAAGGGTAAAGTTTCACTCCCAGTTTGCCGCATTACAGTACAGTTTCTCCAGCAATTTCAAAAAATAAGTTGTTCAAATATCAAACTCCAAACATAAAAGAAAATTAGAACACAAACTCACACCCAAAAAGAAAAAAAAAACCACAGAGGAGAACGAAATAAATTGAAGGAGAAGTCACCTATATATACACCTCACCTATACATATACATTTATATATATATAGATAGATACATAAACCCAAATACACACAAACCCCAAAGGAAATCATTACATTACGTGTTGCTATGTATTCCCTTTCTGCTACACGGCATCGCGCCTCCACCCCCCGGGGACGTCGATGTCTGTACTGTCAAGAACGCGGCTGTCCGGGCATTCAAAGCTGTTGGTGGTCGCGTGTCAAGGAGTGCCGCGAGGTTGGAGCCGAGTTGGCCCACGCCAAACACGCCACAAGTGCACAAACAACAGACCCCATTCGACACACCATTCACGAAACAGCTTCTAGTGCGGTGGAGGAGAATTTACGGGCACAAATATGTGTCTTGCAACGTGAAGTGGAACTCCTCCGCGTCAAAGTCACGCAACAAACCTCTCCAACCGCTTACACGTGCACCCCAAACCGCACGGCCACACTTCCGCCCCCAAACTTGATGAGTACAGCGCTGCCGAAAGCGGACGGGGCGGTGCGTTCCGTGTGCCTTTCCCCTCCGCCGTCCATTTGTGTGATTCCGCCGTCTCTGTCGGCGTCGACGCCATTCCCACATGTGCAGAAAAGTGAACCCTGTAGGGATGCAAAGTGTGAGGCACAGCATGCGTCACGGCTGTACGCCTTACCCGATTCCCCCACACCCACGCGCGTTGCGGAACTGGAAAGTCTGGTGCGTGAACTCGCCGAGCAAAACGCATCGCTTCACACCAAACCCACGGAATCCGCGACGACGCCAAATCAGACGCATTCCACTTCGGGAGATGAAATGGCGGTGTCACGTCTCCATGCGTCCTTGTTGCTGGCTAAGGAGGAAACCGCTCGCTACCGAGACGAGGCGAAGTGTGCCAAAGTGGCGTTAGAGACATGTGAGGCGAAACTTCGCGAGAGTCTCAGCGAAAATGAGACACTTCGCCGTCAACTCCGTGAACGTCCGGTGGAGACCATAACGGCACCCTCTTCAAGTGAGGCTATGAAGGAACCCTTTCTGCTTTCTGCGCTGCGGGAGAAGCAGGAGGCGTTGGATGTGGTGCAACGTAAATTGAACGCGTGGGAGCATTGGTATCAACAGCAACGCACGAAATCGAATGGAACACACCCTACACAGGCGGAACCGACGGCTGCTGGTGCATCTGTCGCCACGGAGCAACCAAGGAAACTGCTGCAGATAGAAACGGTAAGACATGAGGAAGAAGAAGAACAAGAACGCAAGGAACGAGAAAAGGCGTCCAAACTTGCCAGACTTTCTCCGCATCGCATGCCATTGGCTGTGCTTTACTCTGCCCCAGACACGTACCCTTCTCGCTTAGCGTCGCCTCCCATGTTTGATGAACCGCTACCCCCTTCGTGGCGTTCAGCGGATGCGTTGACGATTGACACATACGCACTCATCTCACGCGAGGCCACACTGCGTGAAAGGGCAGCGAAGGATCGAGATGACATCATGGAAACCCTCAAATTGGGTCCTGTCAGTAGCTGAAGCACAAGATATATAAAAAAAGAAAAAGAGGTTGAGTTAACGCGCATAGAAAAACATACACACCACTTTATAAAAAAAAAAAAAGAACGGACAAAAAAGCGTGATGAGTGAAAGTTGCCATCTCTGTATATATGTTGAAACATGGAGCAAACAAAAAGGACAACGCTTAAAGTGAAGAGGCTTTTCCTTTCAATGGAGATGTTTGAGTTTACTGTGATTTCGTGTGTTGATAAGTGCATGTGTACATATACGTGTATGTGTACGTATTACTCCTTTTCTAACCTTTTTTTTTTCTGATCTTTTTTTCTTTCTCTTTTTACATGTGAGTTTCTCTGAAAGTGTGTCTGTGTGTGTTTATTTTTTAGTGTTTTGCAGAACATGTCAGCGAGTCAAGCGGTGTCCGCCGCCACGCCACGCTCCGGCTCGACATTTGACGAAGACGCCGAGTTTGCCCTCCGCGAGCTGCGCGGCCCAAATCACAACATGCCGCGACCAAGTCCGGCAACAGATCTCATCACAATGGAACGCGCGGTTCACGTGCCCCGCGCACTGCAATCGGCTGCCCGGCGCACCATGTTGGACGTGCTCACCGATATTCGCACCACACGGAGTACAAACGCCGCGCCACACGCAAAGCTCTCCACACAAGACGTGCCCTTCGTCGAGCACGTCACAGCAACGAGTCCCAAAAAAGATCTCCGCCGCAGTCTTCGACACCTTCTCCCGTCAAATCGGCGCGGTCCTCTTGATCGGGCCCACGCATGGCCCACTGTACTCGCCGAGGAAAGCATCTCCGACTTTGGCGACGAGGACGACGAGGATCGTCATATTAACAATGATAATGACGCAGATAACAAGAAGAGTCATGCCAATAACGTGGAAGCGAGAGAGAAGGATTCAACAACAGGAGGTCCTCCCGTAGACACCACACGTGATGTGCCCCTTGCGTGGACAAAACTGTTCGACTGCGAGGATGACTTTGAAATGTATCATCGAAAGGATTCCCATTTGACGTCTTCACAACCGCCGCGAGGTGGGGATCATCCATTGCAGATGTCATTGGCCTCACAGCACCAGTCATGTGCCAAACAGCCACGTATCAGCAGTCGAATGCTGCGTGCGATGTGGGATCCAACGGCGGAGGAAACGGAAGTGACAGATCCGCCCCCACGCGGGACGGTCGCCTCGATTGTCACCCTCCTCGACGCCGCGGAGGCGATGGATGACAACGACAATAACAACGCACGCGTCCGTCTTAGTCGACACTCGGGAGGAAGCAGTGAGGCCTCCGCCGCGCGCCGTCGTTTTATGAATGTCGCCGCCGCCGCCGAGTTGGAATGGGAAGAGGGAATAACGACCAAAAAGAAGAGTGGACATAATCCAAGTGAGGACGATCCCGAGGAGAGAGATGGAATCTGTGCGGCGAAGGAAGCTTGCACGCGCAAAGTGGCGCCGCGTCATTCCATGGGCGATTCCTCGGCCATGATGGCAATGATGACAACCATACGTGGCGGTCGTCCAACGCGGCGCGCATCGACGGCGCTTCGACAACTCTCCGTGAATCCAACAGCGGCACGCGTCGTGGCGTACCTGACGCGATCCTTTGAGGATTGGCGATTGGACCCAGAAGCTATTATGGGAAACAGTACACACCTGAACAGAAATAAAAGAAAACCCAACGGGGACAAGGAAGCGTTGAATCACAAAGAGGAAATCGAAGAAGAGATCGAAGAGGAAGGGGAGGAAGAAGAAGAAGTAAATGAGGAAATGGAAAGCGAGAAAAGGGAGAAGGACCCGCTGTCTCTGCTTGAGTCAAGTGGTGTGCAGTTAAAACTACTTGTCACGATGATTGAGAGCGCCTTTTCGCTGTACTCTGTGCGAGGCGAGTTAGTCTGGGCCGATGCCACAACCCTTTCTGAGCTTGGCCCTACGCAAATCTTGCCGAATGAGAAGTCCCATGTGGAATGGAGTATTGTGCTCGCCACCGCTACGTTCCGCTCTGTCCCTATTGTTGTGGGCGAACACATTTATCTCGCGCGTCCCTTCTTCTGTTACCCAACCCTACGCGCCATTTTGGCTTCATTTAATGTCGCTTCAGATATTACACTGCGTCGAGTCTTGCAGCCAGCACTGCCGCGAAGTATTCGCCACGGCAGCAGCAAAGACAACAGTGACAATAAGAATATGCATGACACCCATAACCGTCGCCGGCCACGTGCAACAAGTGAAACACATAATGAAAATGGAGGAGAAACGGCACAGGAGATGGAAGTACCTTTTATCTCCTCTACTCTAGAACAAGTTGAGACACATCGGGCCCAAAGTCTGGAGGCAAACACATCCGCACATGCACTAGTTGAACCCTCACCATTTAAGGCATATGATCCATTTATACAACCACCTGCCCAACCCTTTCCACGCTGCAGTGTTGGAAGCCTTTCAACAACGCCGTTGCGTGGAGAAAGTCATGTGCAGCGAAGGTCCGACTCCACCCCACGCAAAACCATGATGAGTCTTGAGATGGGTATAACAGAGGTGTGCGATGCGATGGGGTTACACTTTCCACGCGGTCCAGGTGATGAGTGGGATGTGCCACTCGAAGTTCTCGCCGCGATGCGGCCATCACACAAGGAGGGTTCCGCCGAAACAACAAGAGGGATATCACAAGCTGGACAAGATGCATTCGGTGGCGCAGCAGCCACCTGGAACTCCCCGCTTTCATCTTTAGAAAGTAGAGAAGGGAGCGCTGTGGAGCATCTGCCGCGTGATTCCAGTAACTTGCATCGCTTTGATGAAGTATTTTTGAGTTATGAATGAAACAGGGATCTGTCCTTTTTTGTTTGTTTGTTTGTGTGAGTATTCTGTTTTTATTTTTGTCTCTTTTTGTTGTTGTTGTTTTTGTTTTTGTTTGCAAAAGCGAGTATTCAACAGTTTGTTATTTTCTCGATCTCATTTGGTTTTTGAGTTCGCTGGAAAGAAGAGTGGAAAATTTGCCAACCCTCGTGTAATTTAACTTGACAATATGCATTTTTTTATGTATTGTTTTCTATGGACTTCATTGACCCTATTTATTACTTTTTTTTTCTTTTGATTGCTCTTGTCTTTCGTTTTGTTTCGCTGTTCACTACATTGAAAAATCCATGTACGTGTATTGATACTTTGTGATCATTCAGGAAAGGACTAGTTATCGAAATAAAAGAGGTTTTGAAAATTGAAGTGCAATTTCGCTTCTACATATATATATATATATAAACAAGTATTTACATTCAGAGGGGGGAAAAAAAAAAACCTGAACGCAACAACGATTGCATTGAATAGCATAGTTTTACACGAATATACGTGCGGAGTCAGGTAAAAGTAGTAAGTTATATATACTAAACAAAAAAAAAGTGCGAGTAAATGGCCTCGTGGAGCAATGATGTAGATGATGTGCTTCTTGGCACAAAAATTGTTCGGCTTTCATTGCAGTACGACGCATCTGATTTTCTTCAAGCGTGCCCACATAGTGAGCAGTACAGTGTTCTCGCCAGCATTTATGGCAGTGAGAGTCGCTATCTGCTTCAACAACAGCAACCGGAACAGGAAAACCATGCCGAAGAGAACGAAAACGGGGAACAGTGGAACGATGAAACAATGAAAGACCATCTCCTGGAGGATGTGGGCGATGGCATTCCGTCCATTTGCTACGCAACACGGGTGATGGCTTTCACTACAAGTACCGGACGAAAGGATACACCACTCCATGTGATGCGGAGGGAACAGGAACGCATTCAAAATGGTGAGGAAGAGGACGAAGGAGAAATGGAGCGGAATCTACAAGTCGAAGAGACAGCAAATGAGGAGAAGGATGGGAAGAAGAAAAAGGCCCTACGAAACGTATCCGCTGCAAAAACAAGGGCGACAGTGGGAGAAGCAGCAGGTGAAGTCCTATATAACGAAGAAGGGGGCTACTATTACGATGAAAAAGGATATTACGATGAGGATGGTAATTATTATTACTTTGAAGCAACCGAGGAAACCGGGGAGGCTGAAGAATTCGAGGTGGAGCCCGCGGAGATGGACCTGTCATGTAAGAATCATGCAAATCACACAGTGGCGGAGATCCATGCGAATGCGAGGACCACAACCGCCACGGTGGCCGAGGCAAATAGAGAAAACAGAGACACAAGTGAGGGTATTGAAACTGCATGGGACAGCTCCGAACCTTTCACCCATCACAGCAACGAGGTGCCGCGAGCCCCGCGGTACGAGCGCTCGCGTCCAACCAACCCGCAATGGTCCAAGGCGCCGTTTCTTGCTGGTATTTGCCCCATTGACCGCGCAGCCGCACTGCTCGAGGGTGCCCTTCCACCTGTGGATGTCTTTCTGCGCTCGATCGGCGCCGTGCCGTCTTTTCCGCTCCGTGCTAACGCCACACATCGCGTCGAGGGCAGTGAAAATGCCATGGCTTCTGTGGAATCAAGTGGTTTTCACGTCCTCGCCAGTCAGCGGCACTTGCACATTGTGTATGTTCCACCCCAAGGTGCGTCGGGTAATACGGCAACATTCACAGCACAAGAGGAAGAAACCACCGCAGGGAATGCTGAGGAGGAATGGGACACATCATTAAGTGAACCAGCTGGTGTACTCCTCTCTATCCCGCTTGGCACACCCAGTGGTACGGTTTGGGCAAGCAATTGGGGTTGCACAGCTTCCTATGGTCGCATTGGGAATGGACTCATGCTCCTGGAAGTATATGCCGCTCCACACATGGTGAATCATGACACAGAAAGCGAAGGGATCACCTTGTCCATGATATTTGGTGTACCACAGGACTCATCTTTTCGATCGGTGTCTTGTGCCGACACGCTCCTTCATTGCTTTGAGCGTCGAGTCGTTCAACACCTTGTGCGGAATGGCGCCAAACAAGATGAGACCTTTGCGGAAGTAATGGCTAAGACTTTAGATCACGATCACAACACAGACAACAACCGGGATATCCATTTAAGGATTCCGCATGGGCATAACGTGGTTGAATATGAGGACTGTGCAACCCTTACACAACCGAATGCATCGGATTCACAACCGCTTTTTACATACTCCGCGGCGTTGATGTTGAGTGACAACACGGAAAAACTCGTCTATGATGCCGCGAGTCATTCACTTCTTCTCCCACGTGAACGTGTGGAGGCGGAGCGGTTGGCACGCGAACGCATCGATGCGCTTTACCTCGCGCGCAACATGGAACCCCCGAGTCAGCGCTACCTGCGCGAGGCGATTGCAATTCTCGCGCGCAAAGAGACGGAAAACCGCGCCGCCCTCCAATCCGACGCACTCGCCCCGTATGCATCAACCTTTCGCCACATTCTGCGCGTGCAATTCCCACTCCTTACGACCCAATCGGAGGCGTTGGTGCACCTCATAGTCGATGAGGCGCGAAAATGGACCAAACTGTATAACGCCTTTACGGAAAAGCTGCAGCAGCTCTCCGCGCAGGAGACGCGACGTCGGTTGGAGGAGCAGTTTGACTTTGAGCGTCGACTGCGCGCGCTGCAATGCAGTGTCGGGTTTGACACACTTATCGAGCACGAGCGTGCCGCCAGGGCCTTGATCGAGCGCGACGCGTCCAATGAATGGGTGATGGGCGGAATTATGGACGCGTGGATTCGACTCACCGTGGCGCAACACCTCGCCGCCGCCCACCCACAAAAGACGGAGACGCCAAACAAAGACGACGGTCTGGTCGCCCTTGTTGCCCCTGCGACGGAGTGGACGCCGTTGCACAGCGGGCATAGCCACGCGGCGTCGGCCCGCTCCGCCTCATCCGCCTCGGTGTGGCCGACAACGGATGCGTTTATGCGGGTGGTCGCGGGACGCGCAAGTCGCGATCGCGGTGCCTCCAGTGATCGGCCATTGGCGGTCACCCAACCCGACGCTCTCCATGGAAGTGGGAAGAAGGGACAGCAGCGATCTAAACTCATGACGCGATAAATGGTGTGGGCAAGGAAATTGGTTTCTTTCGGGGCAAGTGTGGGCGTGGGTGTGTTTGGCCTTCCTCTACAAGGCGATATATTCGCCATGGATAGGTGGCAATAAGGACATGACAATGACCATTCGGACAAAAAGCACATGTGCCTTTGAAAATGTGTGGAAGAAGAAGAACAAGAAGGGAATAATTTGGATGAGAAGCACAAGTTACACAGCAAGTTCACTTTTAGAAATAAACACATTAAACAAAAGAAAATAAATGAAGACACGTTCATTTTTATTAGGTAGTTTTTATGCGTGCCTGTGTGTATTTGTCACGTGTGTCTATTTAATTAAACAAAAAGAATTTTTTCGACTTTTTGACCTTTTCCAGTGAAATACATATATATTTATCGATTCAAATAATTATATATATCCGAAACAAAAGTAAACTGTACTACTTTTGTTTCATTTATCGAATTCTTCCCACAAAAGAAGGGAGGAAATGAATGAAACGACACAGATATGTTTGTTCTTCTTGACGAAAGAATAGAACATAATGAGTGCGTATAATTATGCACGTCTATGCTTATATGTGCTTTTTTTTTCCGTTGCTCATGCTAAAGTCCCCTTCACCAAGGGTTTGGTATTCTTTTTTTGTCTTTCATTCTTTTTTCTCTCCTTTTAATAGTGTTTATTGTATCTTTTTGTTTGTCCATCCAGTAGTCTCTCCGAAACGAAGGGAAAAAGGAGGAAATTAAAGAGCGATTCTTTGTGTGGTTGACTGTTTTTTTTTTGTTGTTGTTGTTGTCACCCATTTATTCGTATTATTAGGCATGGCGAATGGTGTAACAGCGAATAGTATGCGCATTTCGGCAAAACCGCCCGATTTGGGTGCCTTTCCGTTGGATCACTATCGTGAATGTAAGAGTCAAATTGAGGAATACTACACCTGTCTAAAGAATAACGATTACGTCACACCCTTGTGTCGTGATGAGGTGCGAAGCTATCTGCAGTGTCGCATGGATCGTGGGTTAATGAAATCGGCCGATATTACTGGTTTTGGCATACCTGAAACGGAGTTTGTGCCAACGCGACAGCATCGAATTGATCTGAAGCAGCAGTGGTTGCGGCAGAGAATGAATCAGGTCACTAAAGTCTGGGAAATGAATTATAAGCGGGATGATTTACAGGTACCAGACGGGTATGAACGCGAAAAGGGAAGTGATGAAGGTCCGCCACCTTCATTAGTACAACCACAAGACGCGGATGAAAATGAGAACAAGTAAAGGAAAAAGGGATAGATTTAGGTATTCGTGTTTATATGTTTCTGTTTGTGTGTATCCAAGTGTCAACGTGTGTTTATGTGCTGCGCATAGGATTCTCCTTATTGTATTCCCTTGTTTTTCTGTTTGTTTGTTTGTTTGGCTATTTTTCTCCTCTCGATTGGTGTTGTTCTTTTCGGAAGGTGTGTTGTTGTTGTTGTTGTTGTTTTGGAATACACCTCCCCTGATTTTTTACCGTCGAATCAGAATAAATGAGAAATGTATACATGTGTGTGTATGTGATTGCGATTGTCATTTTGTTAGCTCGCTTTAGATGGAAAAAAGAGATAAATACTCTCTCTCTCTCTTTGTCTTTTTGTCTTTTCTTTCTCTCTGTTCATTTTACGTTTTTCGTATTGATTTTTTTTTCTTTTGTGTGTGTGTGCTGCACTCTATTAACACACAAACACACCAATCATTCCATACATAAAAAGTGTGTAGCAACTCGACAGAGACAATGCCCGCCTCCGAGAAGCGCCCATTAGTACTTGACAATGGCACCGGTTTCCTCAAGTGTGGCTTTTCCGGTGCCAACTTTCCCGCTGCCGCCTTTCAAACCGCTCTTGGCCGCCCCCTTCTGCGCAGTTTACGGCGCAGTAATCACAGCACCCACGCGGACCCCGCGCTGCGCGATCTCGTCTGCGGCGACGAGTGCAGCGGCATGCGTCATCAACTCGACATGACATATCCCGTCCGAAACGGCATCATTCAAAACATGGACGACATGTGCCACCTCTGGGACTACACCTTTCAGGAACTGCTGCGGATTAACCCCGGCGAGCACCCTCTGCTTCTCTCCGAGGTCCCGCTCCTGAGCAGCAGGCACCGCTGTCAGCTCTATGAGGTGATGTTTGAGAAGTACAACTTCCCCTCCATTCAGTCCGCGGTGCAGGGAACCCTTTCCCTCTTCTCCAATGGCCTCCAAACCGGCGTGGCGGTGGAGAGCGGGGATGGCATCTCGCACTGCACGCCCATCTTTGAGGGCTACGCGTTACCCAAGGCAAATCGGCGAGTAGACCTCGGGGGTCGCAACATCACGGAGTTCCTTGTACGCCTCATGCAGCGTCGGGGGTACAGCTTTAACCAAAGCAGCGACTTCGAGACAGTGCGGAAGATGAAGGAGCGCTTCTGCTACGCCGCCGTGGATGGCGCACTGGAGAAGCAACTCGCCCTCGAGACGACGGTGCTCGAGCAGAACTTTCTCCTCCCCGATGGCACCGCGTGCAGCATGGGTGCGGAGCGTTTCGAGGCGACCGAGGCGCTCTTTCAGCCTCACCTCATTGACGTGGAGTGCGATGGGCTTTCGGCGCAGTTGTGGAACTGCATTCAGGCCGCGGATATCGATGTGCGGGCGGAGTTGTACAGTCACGTGGTGCTCTCCGGCGGCTCCACCATGTTCCCGGGCCTCCCGAGTCGGCTGGAGAAGGATATGCGGGAATTGTTTCTGGAAAAGGCTCTTAAAGGGGACCGCACACGGTTGGGTAACTTCAAACTAAAAATTGAGGATCCGCCGCGGCGAAAGCATATGGTGTTTCTCGGCGGCGCCACACTCGCGGCTATTACGGCCGAATTGCCGGAAATGTGGATGACGAAAAAGGAATGGAGCGAAGGGGGCGCCTCCGCCCTTCGCGCACGGTTTGGTGCTTGAAAGAGAACGAAAAAAAGAAAGGAAAAGGAAAAGGTGGGGAGGAAGTGGAAGAAACAATAGGAGCAAAAAGGAAAAAGGAAAAAAAGACATCACACACCACAAAAAAAAAAGTTAGTAATAATGTGTTTAGACAAAAGAAAGAAACGAAAAAAAATAATGTAAAGGGCTAAAAAGAAATGAGAGTGAGATTTTGCTGTGTCTTGCATCTCGCTTTTTATATTTGTTTCTTGTTTTTGTTTGCTTTCTTTTTTTTTTGCATTTTGTTTTTCTATGTGATGCAGTTTCCGCTATGAATGGCATTTGTTTCCTCGTTCCCCATGTGTTACTCTTTTTTTTTTTAGTTGTTGTTGTTGTTTTTTGTGTTTGTTTACTATTTTTGTTTTCTCTTTCGTATCGTTGCGCCGCAGTTGAGGCTCACTCGGCCAAGCATTAGCGTGTGAAAAATAGGCTTTTATCTCCATATCTATCTCTTTCTGTTCATTTCTTTAAAAAAGGAAAAAAGTGGAGATGTTCACTTTTGCTCACGGAACATTTATATATATATATATATATATATATATATATCAATGTTTTTGTATTGGATTAGTTAATCTTCATGTAATGCTTTTTTTTTTGCTTCGTTCTTTTACTTATCTGTGTATGCACGTATACGTTACTTTAAACTAATCTCCATTTTTCCACTTCCTTTTTCCTCTGAATGCATACATATTCTGTGTGCGGTTTGTTCCTCTCCCATGTAGTTATTTCCAAAATGGGCAAAAAGAAGCGCGTGGCGAGCCATGCCATTAAGAGTATTCTCATGAAGGAGAAGAACCTCGCGCAGAAGAAGAAGCGTGAGATGGATAGCTATCATGACACCCCGGAGCCTGTGCTCTCTCGTGTGCGCGACGACGCCGCCGTCCGCTTTCAACGCGACCAACTCACCGTGGCGGAGCCGTTAAAAACGAATATGTTTCTTTCCTATAATAAGAGTCTCGGACCACCGTTTCGCATTTGGCTGGATACGAACTTTATTAACTTTTCTATGCAGAATAAGATTGAGATTGTGGAAGGGTTGATGGATTGTATGCTTGCCAAGGTCATCCCATGTGTGTGTGATTGTGTTATGGCGGAGTTGGAAAAGCTCGGAAAGAAGTTTCGTATTGCGTTGAAAATCGCCAGAGATAAGCGCTTTGAGCGGCTCACGTGTGAGGGGAAGTACGCGGATGACTGTGTGGTGAAAACGGTGACGAAACATCCCATTTATATTGTGGCGACATGCGATCAGGATCTAAAACGTCGGCTTCGTAAAATACCCGGTGTGCCCATCATGTACATCTCGAAGCACCGCTACACGATTGAACGGTTACCAGAGGTGTACGGAGCCCCATCCTAAACGTGAAAAAGGGGGGGAGGAAGAGAAGGAACATAAAGTGTGTGGTACCCCCTGACTTTACGACGAGAGTCAACGAGTAATATATATATTTTTGGATTTTTAAGAAAAAAAAAAAGGGAGCGTCTTTTTGCTGTTGATTCTTCTTTGTGTGACTATTTTTCCTCATGGGTCTCTTGGTTTCGATTTCCGTTTATAAAGTATATATATATATTTTTTTTTAAAAAAAAGAATGTCCGTTATTATTTTTTTGTTTTCGGTTTTCGGTTTTGGTGGTTCTTTCGAATGGAGAAGTTGGGGAAGTGTCTTCTTCTACCTTTCCAACATTGTATACTTTAGGAATCTGTGTGGAAACATATACACACAGACACCATTTTGGCGTCATTACTCACACATACTGTGTGTAAACATTTATATACACACTTTTTTTTTTTTTTGCGACACAATAACAACCGATTGAGAAACATTTTGATAAAAACCACAAGCGACTCAACACGTGTTCCCCTTTCCGTACATGTCATGCTCCTTTCCACCTCTTCCTCTTTATGGCGTCGGGTTTCCTCCCCGTGTGTGGCATTACGTGTCCCAACCACCCTCCCCCTTCGCACCCAACACCGCCCTCGCAGTTTTCGCTTCTACATGAACCTCAACGACCCCACCGAGACGCGCCGCCATGTGGAGGAGGAGTTGGCGCGCCTCGCGCAGGAACACCAACGCGACACCATGGCCCACCTACACGCGATGCTCAACCTCTCCCTCAGTCACTTTCAGGCGGGCGATTACGTCACCGCCCGCGCCTACGCCGAGGCCGCCCACACCCAAACCCGTGAACGGAATCCCAACGCGACACTTCTCTTCTTTACTGCAAAAACATGCGCCAAATGCGCCTCGGCGGTGGCGGACGTCTATGCCGATCACCTGCGCGAGACGGAGGCGGCGGCGAAGGTTTCCTCCGCCCTCACCCCGCGCCACTCGGCCCTCTTCTCGGCGCAACGGACCATTGCCAAGCTGCGGGAGGAGGCGCGGCGCTATGAGGGGATTGCGCGGCGTATGTATAACCGACCGGATAAGGCATTTATGCGCGGCGCAGCACCACGTGGGGGTTGGGAAGAGGATGAAACGGGAAAGGATGAGGACGCGCAGGAGGTGTATGGGGAGGCGTGGCAGGAGCGGCGTAAGCGGCCCGAACACGCCGCACTGCGACAACACTTTCAGCAACAGCAACGAAATGGACAAGGGGTGCCAAAGTGAGGAGCAGGAAGGAAAATAAAGGAAGGGAGAAGAAGAAAAGAAGAAAAAAAAAAAGAGAGAGAGAGAGAGAAATGACTGTCATGGTGATGACAACTCTTGTAGCGTAAATGCATGACCTCCATGGAATGATTGATTATTTTCCTTATATATATATATATATATATATATATATGTATATGATGATTTTCTTTTATGTATGTATTTATTTTATTATTGGTTAAAATTCTTTTTTTTTGCTTGTTTTTTACTTCTCTTTTTACGCATTCTTAATCGTGAATACATTTAAAGGCGCAGAAGTTTATTCACTGCATACATACACAGTTATTGAATCAGACAATTTCGCACTTACACCTATATACATACATATAGACACCATTGCAAAGAATCTATTTATTTTCTTTTTTTTTTGGAAAAGAAAAGGGGACGAAGAGCAAACAAAAGACAAAACAGCAGAACATACATACACACATAAACGTTAAATTCTGAGTTTGAATTAACGTATAGTAACGCAGATACACAGAAGAATAAAAAGCAAAAAGTAAGTTTTTGGAGAAGGAATTTCTACAGCATAAGTGTACTCTGCATCGTAGAGCGCTGTGACGAAAATTGTTGTTATCATTTTTGTAAGAATGTCTGCGTCACATACTGCAAATGCGCAAGCCAGCAATGCACCCGAAACTGGAGGAGTGACAGTAGATAAAATATACTTTTCAGTCCTTGACTCCACAGACGGTCGACGCTACAAGGTGTTCCTTCGCCCAGATGACATTCCAAAATTGAAAATCTCAAAAATTCGCAAAACTCTTAGTGCGATTGCGGAGAAACCCCCTTTTTCGTTTGATCTGTGGCTTGACAACACCCCTCTGCGTAACAGAGAGGACGCGAACTGTGCGGCCTTGGGTATTACGCCTCAGAGTGTACTAGTGATGCGACCCTGCAATGACATGCACCACACCCACATGCAGGAGGTGAAAGTTGTAAAAGAAAATGTGGGGTGCAAAGAGACGCACCAAATTCATCAACAACCACACAGGGAGGAGGAGGAGCATCATGTGGCACCGGACGCACTCCTCACACATCGTAGACGATCTAGCAGTGGTAGACGAAGTGAGGGCGCAACAGGGGCGCGGACAACAACGCGCCAAACCCCCCAAAACCGCAGTCCGCCTCTTGTGGAAAAGGACGAAGCTGAAGAAAGCGTCCCAAATGTCACGGAACGCACCACCGCGCCTTCCTTGACAAACTCCCCCGTTACGTTTGGGCTGAGTGAGCGACAGCGACGGTTACAGGCGGAGTTGTATGAGGAGGCGAAACGCTCGCAACTTTTTCCCGCCTCCTCCAGGGAGCGAACCGCAACGGAGGCGGAGGACATGGAGCCGCCTGATGCAACCGTGGAGGATTCATTTATAGACGAAATCATTGGCGCACATTTGGCCCCATCTGCCTCGCCGCCTTCCGCCCAGCCAGAGCCGTTTGCGCCGCCGCTTTCCGCGTTGCGTGAGGCATCTCAGACGAGTGGTTCAAATGAGCCAAAGCATCCCATTTCCCAATCCTTCGGCCTCTCCCTCGAGACACTCTTGCAGGGGGCGGATTACTACGACATGTACTGCGCCGATGGGAACGGGAATGTGGGAGGAGGTATTGCGGAGAGAAAAGGTGAACCTGACAGTCCGATTGCGTCAAACACGCCAGGCATGTTGGCCACTAGAGAAACAGAACGAAAGGAGACTCATGCTGTGTATCATTCGTCGGGCCAGCCAACACCTGTGCCGGCCATGAGAGGGCCCTCATTACACATGTGCCACGCATCAGCGTTGGCAGAACTCGTTGAGACGTTGCAAGATGACGTGAATGATCTTCTCGCGCTTCACGTTCGCAGTGAATCTGCGCGAACGGCACTGCAAGAGGCCCTTGCCGCCTCGCAAGCCAAGGCGAATCAACTCGCCCGGGAGTCTTGGCAGGCGAAACAGCAACTGGAGACCCTCTTCACCCTTCACGCAGAGCAAAGTGGGATTGACGCGGAGGTGTTGAAATCGGCTGTGACCAATTTGACGGCCATGGCGGAGTGTGCGCGGTTACGGAGTGAAACAGACGCGCTGACTGAACGCCTCAATAGGGAAACCCGGCGTCGGCGTGAGACGCTCATGCTTTTGGAGGATTTAAAAGGACATATTCGTGTGATTGCGCGGGTTCGGCCTCCACTGCGTCTCTTGTGTGCCCGCCGTGGTTCGCACATCCCATCCATGATGGCAAGTCCATCCTACCTTGGAGGTGAGGACATCAATGGTAAGCATGTCACCTATCGTAATCATCCTACGCATTTGGAAATCCCAGACGATGAGGAGGAGGCGGCGATACTTTCACGAAGTGATGAAACGCGTACTGTGGCCGACACCTCGCGCCATTCAATTGTACTCACAGATGCCGACGGTGGGGTGAAGCAGTTTAGTTTTTATCGCGTGTTTAGTGAATCCTCTTCACAGATGGATGTGTTTGCCGAAATCGCACCACTTGTGCAACTGGTGTGTGATGGGGTAAATGTCTCCATCCTCGCCTATGGTCAAACGGGAAGCGGTAAAACGTACACCATTTTTGGTCCTGAGGATAGATTTACATCCACCAAAGGCGATGTTGCCGATGATGATGAGAATGATGATAGTCATGGTAATAGCGATGACAAGAAGAGGAATCATAGCAAACGAAAAGAACCACATGTATTGGGTGATACACTGTATGATGAAAGCGGAAATCCTAGGGTGGATGCCATGGATCGCCAGAGCGATGGTAAGGGTACGGACGACGACGACGACGACGACAACAACGACGAAGAAGAATGGGAGGATGATAGTGTAGAGCATGAGGACGATGGAATTGTTCCCCGTGCGTTGCGGGAATTATTTCACCGCCTCTCCCTCGACGCATCGGGTGCCCCAACCTCGTTGCAGGACTCCTTCTTTGAGGTTTCCTGTAGTCTGGTCGAGTTGTACAACGACCGCGTCCGCGACCTCCTCGCGCCGTCGCAACTCATTGTCCACCCCTTTCACGTCGGCGGAGCGGCCAACACCCCGACCCCCCTCGCCGCCCCGCAGTGTGAGTTGCGCCTCGGCAAAGACGGCCGCACACACGTCGTTGGACTCACGCAACACGTGGTGCGCGACACGCGCGCCGCCCTCCGCCTCTTTCGCCGCGGCGCCGCCCGTCGACAGGTGCACGCCACGCAGCAAAACCCGCACTCGAGCCGCTCGCACGCCCTCTTCACCCTCCACCTCGCCCAGCAGCGGCGGATCGCCGGGGGGATGAGGCGGGTGGAGAGCAAACTCGTCCTGTGCGACCTCGCCGGCTCGGAGCGGGTCGGGAAGTCGCAGAGTGTGGGGGAGCGCTTGCGGGAGGCGCAGTGCATCAATCGAAGTCTCTCCGCGCTTGGGGATGTCGTCGCCACCCTCGCGGCGGCCACGGCGAGTGCGACCACACCCGCACATGTGCCATACCGTAATAATAAACTCACCGCCCTCCTGCAGGATGTGATTGGGGGGAGAAGTAAGACGGTTTTGATCGCATGCCTCGGTCCGAGTGATCCGCCGCATGAGAATCACACGGCGGAGACACTCACCACACTTCAGTTTGCCTCCCGCGTACGAAATGTGCGAAATGTGACGCAATCCGTTCAATCAATGGCCCAATCAAGCGCCACGATGGCATCGGGATTCTCTGCCAATGCGGGAACAGTGTCAAGCACCGACGCGCACACAGAGCCGCCTCAAGCACCACCGCCAATAACAACAACAATAACAACAACAGCAGCAACGAGTGAGGCAATGTTAGCAGTTCGACGAGGGGCAGAGCCTAAATGGATGCGACCAACCGCGTCCTCGCGACATCGGAACAATGCCGCGCCTCCTACGGAAATCCGCGAGGAGGTCTGCGGCTTGCTCCCATCCCCATCAGCGCCACAAGCAACAACAATAACCACAGCAACAACAATGACACAACAACAACAACAACAACAAGTGCAGCAACAAAAAGTTGTGGGAAATGCAGATGTGAGGCCACGGATGCGATTTTAGTCCAACTCGAAAGAACGGGATGGATGTGGTGTGGTGTGGAGCTAAAAAATGGAATCTAGGTGCGTTTCTTTTTTCCTTTGGTCTAGTTGAGTCCTTCACTTGTTGCTTGTGCTGGATTTTATGTCTCAATTTGTGTACCCCTTTTTCTCTGTGCGTCGTTCGGTATATATTTTTTCTTACTTATGCATTTTCGCCTGTTAGGTTTTCTTTTCCTGGGCGGAGGTATTCGCTCGATTTGTTCAGAATCCTTTTTGGTACTTTTTCATCTATCAGCGATTCTACTCATCAAGAAGGTATGGGGTGATGTGTTTCTCGAGAGAATGGAAAAGCAGCCAATTTTGATTCTTCCTCTTACTCTTTTTTTTTATTTTATTTTATTTTATTTTATTTTGTGTGTGTACACATCCACACCCACACACACAAAAAAAAAAAATCCAAAAGGACGCGTATCACTCCACTGCTTTACAATTTCCTCTTGTTCTATTTGATTGATTTCAACTTTTGTATGTCTTCTTGTTTGCTTTTTTTATATATTGGAATACAAGAAAGAAAACAAAAATGCTTAACCGTATAGCTATTGCAAAAAAAGAGATTCAGTCATTGTATATATATATATATATATATATATATATTTCTTTTCTCCTGCATATTTGTATGTATACGGATTTTTGACTTACTTTTGTGTCCCACGCACTTGTTTATCAATGATCACTACTTTCAATTTCCTTGTTCCTCTCATTCCCAAACGCCTTCTTTTTCCCTCTCCTCCCCCCTTCTTGTTCAGTTTGCCCACCGCTCCTTTGCGTCTACCTGTAAGGTACGCTTTGGGCTCCTCGCGTGATGTGGCTTCACCCCACCAAGACACGCCACACCCCGAGTACGCCTTCCCTTCTCGGCTATCCGCTCCGTCGGGCGGCGGCGATGGAGATGCTTTACGGCGGTGTGCGCCTTCAACACCTCGCGGCGCGTCCGTTTCCGCTCCAATTCACCCGTTCCGAGGACCTCCCGCCCCCGTCGCGGCGCCGCGAGCGGGCCGATCTCGGCTTGGAGGTGTACAGCTCCACCAACGACGTGTTGGGCCTTCGGCTGCTTCCCGTTAATGTGAATATGCGCGCCCGCGCCGAGGTGGGGCGTTGGCGCAGCGCGGACTGCTATGAACGCCTCCGCGCCGAACGCCAATGCGCGGCGTTGGGGCGCCCGTTGCGCTTTCCGCTCCCCCCGGCGTGGCGCCAAACGGACGGGCGGAACGCGTCGGGCGGAATCGGCGCGCGTCACTTTCACCCGCCGGCGTCGATGCGCTCCATCCTCACCCGTCCGGCGGACACGGGGGCGGAGACGGCGGCGCCAAACCACGCGCATCGGGGGGAGACGAGGCGGACGTGGCGGCCGCTGCAGATGATGAAGCCGATGCCGCACCATTGGAGTCCGACGCTGCGCTCCGCCGGGGTGCGGGGGCCGCATATGCAACTCATGCAGGAAAGACTCGATGGAAAGGGATTTGGGTGGAAACGCAAGTCGCGTTCGCTCTGGCAGCAGGATATTGACACCGCAGGGTTCAGACCCAAACGCTTCTTTTAGACGATTGTTGCGTAGAAAGTGACACGACGAAATCATTATTCATATTTATATATTTTTATTTATATTTAAATGGTGTAACATTGCATGAATGGTGTGGGTGTGTGGTTGCTTTCGGTTTGGATAGCAGTGGTTATTCGTTTATGGAGCAAAGTTTTGTTTGTGAAATATGTTTGTATACCGAAATATTTTCCTGTTTGTTTGTTTTTGATTAATCGTACTTGTCACAGAATGAATTGTATTTTAGCTATTTATTGTTTGCTTTCTTCTTCTTTTTTTTTTTCTTTATTCTTGGAATTTTTTTTTCTAGGGTTGTTGTTTTCTTCACATTATCGAATTTAAAAAAAAGAAAAGAAGCAGTGTCAGGTGCAAACTTCATAATATATCTTGAAACAAAATCGGAGACTCCAGAGCAGCAAAACTTTTCAACACAGCGGAAAGACACTTGTTTCATTTTTACAAGCAAACCAAAAAGAAAGGCACCAAACATATTCAACACGCAAAGCAAATACGAATATATATATATATATATATATATATTTATGTATATAAGAAATGAATATACTTTTACTAGATATCTAGACTAGAAGCCACCACACATTGTCGCGTTTTTTGTCGTTATTAGTTTTTTTGTGTTTTACAGTTGTATTTTTGTCTCCCTCTCTTTTCCTTTGATTGCAAGTCTGTGGAAAGGGCAACCGAAACTGAAATATTTATATTTCTTTAGGTTTAATAGAAGTTTCATACTTTTTCCCTTTTTATTTTCCTCTCTTTTTACCTATTTGTGAAAGTGCATTTATCACTTTCAACTAAAGAAAAAAAAAACAATTTATTTTGTTTTCTGACGTTTCTTTGTTCTCCTCTACACTCTGCAACACAATGAGCTAAAAGATAAAAGGAAAAAAATATAAAAAGACAAAAACCAAAGTAACAAACGGAGCGATTTAACAACAACAAAAAAAAAATCGCTGCTTTTTTTTTCATTTTTAACGTTTGTTATTATTCGTTTTCTTTCTGTTTTTATCCGAGTTGTATTTTTCTGGTTTTAGTTCTCAACGTTATTACAATTTAAGTTGTGAAGTGTTTTCTTTGTTTATTTCATTTTTGGGTTTTTAGCTTTATTACCTTATCTTTAACTACAACGAAAAGATATTTAAAAAAAATGATTGTTTTGATATTTCGTTGGCTCACTGTCCTTATTTGATTGTATCTTTCGTAGAACATACAAAACAAATGCATATATATATATATATATATATATATTGTATATAAGTGTAGTTGTATATATTGTTTGGTGATACGAAATTGAGCTATTTACATTCTCAGCCGTCAATATCACTTGTTGTTTTTTATTAAATGGCAAAAGAAAGAAAAAGAATTAAAAGATTTTTTTGTTTACCTTTACTCTTTTTTTTTTATCATTACTATTCTGCAAAGAATATCAGTTTTTTTTTCTTCGTTGTATTTGACTACACCATAGTTTTCTATTTTATACTTTTTTGTTTGATCATATCTACTTTTTTTACTCGGTTTATTATTATTATTATTACTTATTCCAAATACTCCAAAGAAAAGATATATATATATATATATATATACCTCTTTTTTTTTCCACCTTTTCCCTATTTCTATTTTACTTTAGTGCGAAGATCAGTTGAAAATTGTTTTTCTTTTTTACTGGTTTTTTTTTAATTTTATTTGCGTCTGTGCGTACACTTTGTTGTTCAAATTTCTAAACTATTAACCGAAGTTAGACTGAAATAGAGAGCAAACAAGAAAAGAAAGACAACGCAAAGCCTCTCCAAAAGGAAGAAAAAAAAAAAGGGAGAAGAAAAATTAAAGAAAAATTTGGGAAAGCAAACTTAAAAAAAAGAAAATACAATATACGTTGAGGAACGCCAACCAAAAAAAAAAACAATAAGAAGAGAAACCTCCACACCCAAATCTCCAACGCGGGAATTCACCGAACCCCCACACGTCATCCCCTGTGCAAAATGAATCTCTTCCAACTGCAGCCGTCGCCCTCCGCCCCGCACCACATTCACTCCCCCCAACCCGGCAACAGCTCCGCGGTGCTTTACTTCAACCCCGTCCCCCCAAACGACGTCCCCTCCGGCCTTTACATCACCCCTCCCCCCCACTCCCACCCCCCGTTCGCCGCGCTCAAGCACCCCGACCCGACGCACTTCTTCCCCCGCAACGACGCGGCGGAGGGCGTCGGGTTTCCCTCTCCCCACGTGCGTTACATCCTCCCCCACTCCAACCCAAACCCGAGCGCGGGGGGATTCGACATGTTCTACCCCGTCCCCATTTCCCAGGACGGGAACGGGGCGGGGCGGCCGTTGGTGTACGTGCCGCCGCCGCGAAAGGAGTGTGTGTTACTTCTCAACCCCCCCGACGCGTCGCTTCTGCACGGGGGGCGTCTGGTGCTTCTGACGGAGACCCCAACCGGCGCGATGGACGCCCCGCGCTTCAACGCCCCCCAAACCGGCGGCGCCTTTCCGACCGGGAAGCGACGCGCCGGAAAGCCGCACCACGGCGGAGGGACAAGTGGAAATGGAGGAATGGGAATGGAGTCCCCAAACACGCGGAATGGGCGCGGAGGGGGTTTAATGCACAAGGGGGGAAACGCCCCACACACGGAGGAGGAAAGGCCCGGGGGTCTGCCATACAGCGCGGACCCGACTCCTATTGATGTGAGTAAAACACAACTCATTGTGAATTACCTTCCGCAGGCCCTCACCGATGTGGAGTTTCGACACCTCTTCGCCAAATACGGTCTCATTCACACCAAACCAACAAAGATTATATATGATCAATCCACTGGACGACGTAAAGGGTATGGGTTTGTCTACTACAAGGATGGACGGAGTACGGAGATGGCTATTAAGGAAATGAATGGGTATGAAATGTGTGGACGAAGGTTGAAGGTACGCTACGCCGATCAACAGCGCACCAGCGTGGATTGCGACAGCTGCAAAGGCGCCGAGGACGATCAAACGGAGACGGCGGATGAGGATGTGATCTTTCCAACAGTGGACTCCATCCCGGAGTTCATGAGCGCAAGCAGCCTGGTGAGTTAATATATGGGAGGCAATGAAGAGAAGGAGGGAAAAGCGAGAAAAGGAAAACAAACAAATACAAAATAAAATAAAAAAAACGTATGAAGACCATACATTTATGCGCTCACACACAGAGAAGGAACGGGGGAAAAAAAAAAAAAACGCTCTCCTTTACAAAGAAGGACAAAATGAAGAAAAAAAAGGAAAGGCAATTTTTACCCTTTGGGTACTCTACTGAATCAGAAAAAGAAAAGGGAAAAATATCTTTGATTGATATCATCGAAGATTTAAACCACACTGAGGTTAAAAGATGAACCATGTGGACGTAATGAAAGAAATAAAGAAAAGAAAAAAAAAGAAAGAAGAAAGACATTGTAAGAGGTTGAAAAACGAGAAAAGTATATATGTATATATATATATATATACTTGACACCAATGAAGAATAATGGAAAGGGGAAAAGGAAAATGGAAACGAGAAGTTTCACAGAGAGAAATGAGAAATGAAAGACGTAAAGAGTCCCCAATTCAATGAAGAATCAAATTCCAAAGTGAGTACGAAGAATGATTCAAGATATCAAAAGGAAGAAAGTAAAAGGATAACAGTAAAGGAGCAAAGAAAATATATATTTATTTATTTAATGAGAAGAATTTTATAGAAAGAAAAAAGAAAAAAAAATGAAGAACAAATCAAACAGCCAAACAATATATTTATATATGCATAAAGCATTCCACAAATATTTGACGAAAGTTTCTCAAATGAAAAGGAAAAAAAGACAGTCGTATTTGGACTCAAATAGGAATTTCGAGGCGTATAGAAAGGAGGAGGGAGAAAGGGATAAATGTAAAAAAAAAAGAAACAAATGGGGAAGTAAGAAAATATATACATATTTTATGTCAAAAAGGAAAGAACGAAGATGAGAGTGTATAACTTCTTCAAAGAAGAGAGAAAAGAAAAAAAAAAGAAAAGAAAAAAAAACGTATATATAATAACTTACACTCTCTTTCTACTTCTCCCTTTTTTGTTCACACATGCATCATATCTCTTTTCTTCTTTCTTCTTCTTGGCCCGTTTTCTTCCCTTTGTTTTGTTTGTTGGTTTGCCTCTTACTATTATTTTTTTTTGTTTTGCTTTGCTTTGATGGGGATTTATTTACTCTAAAAGTGAAGGAAAAGAAAAAAAAACGGAGGAAAGAGAAATCATCATTTCTGAAATGTAACGAAGACGTCTTTGTATGGTTTCGATATTACATTTTAGTGCTCTTTTTTCTTCTTTGTGTCTGTGTGTGTGAGTTTTTCTGTTGCATATTTTGTTTGGTTTTTTTTTTGTTTCTTTGTTGATGTTTTCTTTTATTTGTTTTTGGTTTTCGACACCATTTTTTTTTTATCACCTCATTCAAATGATGTGTAATAGTTATTTAATTTGGTTTTTTTTTTGCTCTTCGGTTTGAAGAGGCCTCTATTATTATTATTATTATTATTATTAAAAAAGAAGAAAAGGGGGAAACAAAAGCTTTTTTTTCATTCATAACACTTTGTCGGTGCTTTCATGCATTTATGCAGAGTTGTTCATTTAACTATTTTTATTACTATTTGCGGTGCTATTTATATATATATATATATATATATATTCTTTTTTATTTATATTTCTGTGTATGTGTTTTTTTTGTCTCTTTGTTTGTTTTTATTTCTAAATTTTTGTGTTGTTTATTTTTATTTATTTTTATTTTTTGTTTTTAGTTTTCCTTGATTTTATTTGTATCTCATTACCATCGATTGGTTGTGCTGTCCACGTACGAGCAATCCGTACGTATCGCAAAGAAAATGATCCAATGATTGCAAAGAAGTAAAAGAAGACGGAAACGAAACAAAAAAGAAAAGAACAAACGGGGTAAATAAATAAAAAAAGGGGAAAAGGTAAGCCCTTTTTTAAAACCTTTCCCTCTTTCTTTTTGTTTTTTTATAGTCTTCTTTTTCGTGTTTGTGTGTGTGTTCCTTTTTTGTTTTAGTTTGTCTATATGTGCGTCAAAGAGAATTTGCCTTTTTTTTTACGAATTTATATATATATATATTTATATTTATATTTATATATACAATTTTTTGTCGCTTTTATCATACACTTCTCCTTTGTCTCGGGATCGTTTGATTCCCTTTTTTGTTTTGGTTTGTATTCCCCTCGATCTTTTTTTTTGTTATTTTGGTTTTTTTTGAGTTTTCTTTTTTTTTTGTTTTTTACAATCATTTGTATTTTCTTTTTTTTGTGTGTTTGTTTGTTTCCATTTACCCCTTTTGTTTCGCTTTTTTGATTCCTTGCTTTGATCAAAGTAAATGAAAAAGGAATAGAAATAATTTTGATTTCCTTTTGTTTTGTTTTGTTTTTAGTGTGTGTGCTTTTGTGTTGTTGTTTCTTCTCCTTTACTTGCGCTGACGAGCTCTAAAAGTCTTTTCCAATTTTACTTTATGACTCTTTTATATATACATATATATATGTTCATTTGTTGGTGTGTGTGTTTTTGTTTTGTTTTGTTTTCCGTTTTTTTCGGAGAGTTATTCGTTTTTTTTGTTGTTGTTGTTCCTTTGCCTCAAAGCAGCCATTCCTTTTTTCGTTATTTACTTTTAGTGTAAGGGCTGTCTCAATTCCTTTTTTTTTACGTTTGTGTAACTGTATGTCTTTTTGGTTCGTTTTTTGCGTTCGGCAACGTTTTTTTTTTTTTGTTGTTGTTGTTGTTCCTTTTGGTTTGAGTTATGGCAAATGATTTGAAGAAGAAAAGTATTTAAAAAAAACGAAACGAAATGACACCCTTTTCCCATTTCATACTTCCAACTCTCCTCATTTCTCTCTTCACATAACAAAAAAAAAAAAGAACCATCACTTCCTTTTTCTCTGATGAGGTATTTTAGCGTAAAAGGGAGTGAGGAAGAGGTGCATTTTTTGTTATTACTAAACGGAACACACAAATAAACACGTGCCCTTTCACGAAAATGAACGTAATATTTACAAAAAGAAAAGGAAAGGAAATATGTGGTATCTGCTTAGATATATTTTTTTCTTTGAATATATATATATATATATATATATTTATTTATTTATATCGGTTGAAATTGGGAACTTAAAATAAATAAATATATTTATATATATGTATCTATATATTTTTTTATATATACTCGTTTTTATATTTATATTTTTTATTCTATAAGACATGACTTTTGAAAGCATGCACTTATTCTTTATTGTTATTATTGCGCGCACTAATTCACATATTTTCACACACACACACACACAACACCTTTAACAAAAGAAAGGAAAGGAAAGGCAATATGCATCATATATGTAAATATATATATTTATGCAACCAGACCTAACCTTTACGTTGTCATCATTACAGCAAGTGTCCGCGTACACAAATTTCGAGTAAACAATCGAAACAAAGGTCAACAACAAGAAAAGTGAGAAAAATAAATCAAAAGAAGAATATGTATTCGTATATTTGAATGTATGTATATATGTATATGGTCACGGATGATTAAGTAAGTATTAAACAAGTACCGTCATGAAGAAAAGAATATATATATATATATATATGTGTATGTATGTATATATTTTTTTCCTATATATTGTTTTCAAGTTCTTTCCTTAAAGGAACGCAAATGATTTTTCCTTACATCTCTGTATGTGGCCTTTTTTGTTTTGTTTTGTTTTGTTCTTCACTATTATTATTATTACTATTGTTGGCATTTTCGCCTTCCTCAAGTCCGTAAGATCGCAAAAAAGAAAAAGAAAAAAACAGTAAAACAGTAAAACCAAAAAAGAGAAAAAAAAAACAATAACAAAACGAAATAACCGTTTTCCTCGAAAGCAAACGAAAAAAGAATGATAAAGAAAACGCAAAAAAAAAGTAAGTAAAAGGAAAGTAGAAAACAGAAAAAAAGAATAATGTAATTGTTTATATACATGTATTAAAAAATATATATATTTATATATTTATATATTTATATATTTATATAATTGTTAAGAGGAAGAAAGAGGATTTGTGGGAGTGAAATCGATGAAAGATGACACGAGCGGTGAAGCGTATCCTTTTTCCGACACCGTGCTGCATTAACAATGAGACCACATCAAATACCACTCATTTTTTGTTCGTTTGTTTTTTTCCTTTTACTTTTCTTTTTTTGTTTCTTTGAGTGTGGTCTCTGTGTGTGGGTTTCTCGTGTCTCGCAAACAAAGCGGAGTCGGAGTGCTCTTTTTGTTTCTCTTTCTCCTTTTCGCTCTCACACTTTTTTTTTGTATGAGTATTCCTTCTGTTTTTTTTTTAATATTATGATTACTTTCATCACTTTCTTCTTACCGTCGTTTTTATTTATTTTTATTTACACCTTTTTTTGTTTTTTGATTGGATTTGAGAAAAGTATAGAAGAAAGAAAACAGGAATTGTTTTTTGTTTCTTTTTGTTTTATTCCTTTTATTTTCTTTTTTTTTTTCATTTGTGTTTGTCGACGACGTTTTTCACTCGAAATATCATCGAACAAGTTTTTGATTTTCTTCACAAACAATTCTCGGGATTTTTTTGTTTTTTATTCTGAGCAAACAAAAAAAAAAAAGAGAATATTCTTTTTTTTTAATAGTAATAATATAAAAAGTACAAAAAAAAAAGAGGACGAAAAAGTATGTAAGTGAGTATAAAAACCATCACTAAACCCCCCAAAGAAAAAAAAAAAAGGTACAAAATAAATTGTATTAATGAGAGAAAAGACTTATATACGAAAGAATGCAAATCGTGTAGAGGGAAATTTTGACAACAGACCGCAATTCTATTTTTTTTTTCTTTTTTTTTTCTCGGTGGTATTTGAAAAGAAAAATGAAATTAATTTTTCGATGATTTGTAACCTCCTGGCGTGTTATGCTTACATATGACATATACCCAAAACTACACAATTTGATTACACTTTTATTTTTCTTTGTTTATGTTTTGTTTTCTTCGTTGAATATGTTTATCATTCAAGAGACAGGAAACATCCGAGGTACAATTTCTTTGATACTCACATGCTCATTAGCATAAATGTTATTGCGTTTACTCCTTAGTCTTTTTGTATTGTTCTTTTTTGTTCTTTTTACTATCAAAAAAAGGAAGAAAAAAGTTTCTTTGTTTGGATACTTTTATATACATTTATGACGTTTCTTTTTTCGCTGTTTTTTTTTTTTTATGTATGAAAGTGCGGTAATGGGGAGAATTTATATCCGATTGTTTTTATCCTTTAAACTGAACGTCTTTATCTCTTCACAAAGTGTTCCTACACGCATTTACTTCCTTTTATACAAACAGAAGCCTAAATGTATTAAGTACCAACATCTTTTTTTTTGCCTTTTGAAAGTATATATATATATATATATATATATATATACATATCTCTTTATTGAATGAATAGCAAACAATGAAATCCTTTTTTTAAATTATACACAGTCGTAGTTTTTTTTTTGTTTGTTTGGCAATAACTGCTGCATCTCCACATACGTTACATCTTCACCAAATAATCCGACAAAAGAAAAAAAAGAATGTATATACAATGGAAATTGTTTTACTGAACACGGTAATGATGGAAGACACTTTCTTGATGAATTTGCTTTTGTCTTCGCATCGTGTATTGTTTCCTTCTTCCTTTATGTGCTTTTTGTTTGTGTTTGTTTGTTCTCACTTGAGACATCAACCACCTCCAACACACATAGACACTTCTTCTTTTTTTTTTGAGAATTTCATTTATTGTTTCTTTCCACACATATTCGATGTTGAATCTCTTATTCTTACCATTATTGAACCTCCCCCCTCCAAAAAAAAAAAAAGAAAGCCCTTCAGAAACGTAAGGTACTTTTAAATGCTGAGATGAAATACGCACACTTTTGGATTGCATCGAATTTGACATTTGTGTAAAGAAGTTTTCTTACAAAAGGGTTTCACACGAAAGAGAAGTTCCCACGCACGCCACTTTAAACGCTAAAAATGAAGATACAAAGAGAAGCAAAAAGAAAAAATAGTGCTTCTTTGAGTGAAGGAAAGAAAAAAAGAATAAACAGTAACAACTTCAGAAGAGACAAAAAAAGAAGCATACATCAGAGTACGTGAAGAATGTCATGAGATTGAAACAACTCAAGGGAATCGAGAAAAAAGGCAATAAGAAAAAGCAATTGCGTTTCATTTTTTTTGTTATGCACTACCAGAGCAGTGTGGTGGTGTTAAAATCAAACGTTAATTACTCAAAAAGAAAACGTGCAAAATATCAAATACATATATATATATATATATATATATATATATATATATATGTGTATTTACTGGACGGGTTTCATTTTTGTGCACTTAATACGTGACTTTGCTTGTTTTCTAATACACTTCACTTTTTGTTTAACACCAACGATTGTTTTCTTTTTATGTCCATTTGATTACCTGTTGTATGGAATCTTCAGTAGTGTTTTTTTTTTGAGATGTGTGTGTTTTTTTGTGTTTCTAGAATGGAAGAAGAGAAGTTGCAGTACGACTACAGAAGCTATATGAGATTTAAACCGACCTCTACAGGAAAGTTAAAGCAAATAGAAAACGTGATCTTTATGTTATATATATATATATATATATATATATATATGTATATCATTCTCCTATTTTCTTTTTTTAGCCAATACAACATGCTGAAGAAGAAAAATAATAAAGGTGAAAATACTTTTTCTTTTTGTGAGACTTTCTAAATCGGCTCTTTTCGAGGGGACTTCGTTTTTGTCTTACTTCACTTTGACGGCAAAATACGAATGTCGACTTTTCCCCTCTTTTTGTTTTTGTTTTTCTATTTGCGTATTTTACTCCTCCCTCCCCCCCCCCCTCTCCCAAAAAAAACAACAAAAAAACCTCATGGTTTTTGTATTCTCTATCATTTTGTTACCTCTCGAGATGAGGCGCGACGACAACCAATGAGTAGATAACATTCTATTTGTAAAATAGAGAGAGAGGGGGGAAAAAAAAGAGAGATTTGTAAAACGAGTGTTCGAAATGGTGCCCTTTTACTTCGTTTTTAAGTTTGCGTGATTTTTTTTTTATGTGTGCTTTTCCTGTTTTTCGTATAGTGTGTGTATTCCCTTTTCTTTTTCTTTTGCTTTTCTCTTCAGTTATTTAATGGGGTTCCTCTTCTTCTTTTTGTTTCTCTGCTTTTTTTTTTTTTGCTGTTGTTTTTGAGTCCACCTAAGAAAGTGTCATTATATACCAAGATGCCTTTTATATCACGTCCTTGAAGTCATGTTTTGCTGTAATGGATTTTTCTTTTTATTTGTTTATTTTTTCAGCTTTTCATTTCTTCCCTTACTTTATTCCTTGAAAAGAATTCTTCCTTTTTTTTTTCTTTGAGTACACGTGCGTGCTACATATTGGCTTTTGTCTTTTGTTTTCTTCTCTTCATGGTGACTTTTGCTTTGCTCTTACTTGAAAAAGGAACGTTAAGGAATGAAAGTGAAAGAAAAGAGAGGAAATGGTTTCGAAACGAGAAAAAGAAAAAATATATATGGTATACAAATATATATATATATATATATATATGTATGTGTGTATTTTTGTTTTTTGCATTTCTCCAAGGACTCTTTGTTTTTTTACTCCCATCATTCGATGTTAAAACTGCTTTTGCGACCGCTTTTTGATCTCGTTCCTTAAAATACGGATAAATTTCCGTGTTTTTTTGTTGTTGTTTTCTTCTTGTGTTACTCTTATCAACGCGTACAATTCGAGTTGCCTTATTTGTTCGAGTGATTATTTTGGGTTTTACTTTATCCCTCTTTCAAAGAAAGTAAGGGATTTTTATATACACATATATATTTGTATATATGCATTTATTTATTTTTGCGAACGTACATATGTTTACATTTATTTGTCATACTTCCGTTACTATGAATGGTTTCTCATTGTTTTGTTTTGTTTTAGTACTGTTGCTGCACTGTGATACTTTAGTGTCTGTGTGTGTGTGTTGTGTACGTAAGGAGAAACTCACAAGTCATTCAAAGAAGAAAACGACAACAAAAAAAGAAATATATATATATATATATATATATTGAACTTGCGCTTACTCAACACCTTTTTGAAAAAAGGAAACCATTTGGGTGATATCTGTTTTTCTTTTCTTTTATGAAGAGCAATGAAAAGAGTGTAATATATATATATATATATATATATAATTATATTTTTTTTTCTCTCTCTCTCTCTCTATATATATATATATGAGCAGAAAGGATTATTCCGTTTTTTCACTTTACTTGAAGTAAACAGAATGATCCATTCGAATCGAACACACAACAATAATAATAAAAATGACGAATTTTTCGCATTATGGTCACAAAACCAAAAGAGTGAAATCTCTTTTTCTACATCTACAAGAAATTTAAATACAAAAAGAAAAGATAATATTTACTTATCTGTTATTTATTACCAAACTGCAACTGTTGGCTCGATTGCGTTGATGTCATCTCTTCCCCTCCTCTCAAACCTCCCATTTTGAGTGTATAAAAATAATTGCACGTCAAAACACGCTTTTTGTGTGTTTGCGGTTTCCATTTTCGTGTATCGAATGCGAACTCACTTTAAAAAAAAAAAAGGAATGAAAAGTAATAATACGGGAAAGCCACAAAAAGAAAAGAAAATAATGATAATAATAATTAAAGTAATTAACAATATGAAGTTAAAAAAAAAAAACGGAGGCGAGGAGGGGTTTGAATGAGCGGAGAGCGTTTTTTTATTGAGAAAAGAAGTTAAAAATACTTACAGCGAAAAAAAGTTGAGGAGTTGATGAAATCTGTATTCTGAATGGGATCATTTTACGTTCTGTTGTGTCACTTTGTGTTCTTATTTTTCGTATATTTATGATCCATTTGCACAGAAACTAATCATATTTTTTATATACTACCTTTAGAACTCGAAAAGTCTCAAGTATCATATGAACATCACAAACAGGAAAGAAAAAAAGAAAATGAGTCCATTGCATATAAGAGAGGGAAAATTACATGTACATATATATATATATATATATATATATATGTACTTTGGACTGTTTAGGTGTGTGAGAGCTGACATGGGGGAGAATCTTTGTCTTGTTTTTTGTTTTTCTCTTTCTTAGCTCTTCCGTGTCGCTTTCGCTTACGCCTTCCTTTCATTTGTCAATGTTTATTTGTACACCTCTTTTATGCTGCTTTGAATTTGTGTTTTTTTCTTTGGTTTTGCTTAGTGGATTGGTTTTTTTTTTGGTTTTCTTTGCTCCTTTTCTTATATATATATATATATATACGCTTTTCTTTTTTGGCGTGATGTATTTTTATACCTCTTTTTACTTCTTTTTTTTTGTGTGTGTGTTATTTTTAATTAATCTATTTTTATATGTATTTATTGTGTGTGCTTTCTTTTTTCCTAATATGAGTAATCTCTTAACTGAACTAACAAAAAAAAAATGAAAGAATTAATATATAATATTAACTTGCTCACAATCTGCATTTTATGGTGCTTACTTCTGTTTGTTGGTTTGTTTCGTGCATTTTTAATAAATTTGCTTTCAATACGACAAAACAAATTTCGCAAAACAAATAGATAGATATATATATATATATATACAACGAGAAGTGAATGATATTAATGGAGGCGCAATTTTGGCAACAAAAAATCGAAAAGCAAAGAGCAAAAGCAAAAATGGGAATAAAAATCTGAGGAAAACGAAAAAAACTGTTTTGATTTCTTCCTTTTTTATTATTTGCTTTTTATGATTTTTTACTTTGTTTTGTTTTGTTCGCCTTTTCATTACAACGAAATTCAAAAACAAAACAAAAAAGACGTTTGATCACGTCGCTGTTTTTTTCTTTGCGTATTTTTGTTGTCGTTGTTTATCGTATGAAAGAAAAGGAAAAAAAAAAGTCTTCTTGTTCTTCCTCTTTTGTTATTATTATTAATATTAGTCCTCCTTTGGATTCTTTTGTTTTCCTCTTTTTTGAAACAACAAGAACGAAATGAAGCGACGCTATTGTCGAAAAGCAAAGGAATGAGAGCGGGAAAACACAAAATATTTTAAGAAACGATTATTTCCTTTTTTTTTTGATACAAATAAAGCACTTTGATTAAATTTATTGCATACTGTCTCTTTTGACGTCTTGGCATGTAACTTTTTTCAGACAAACAAACGCATTTAAACACAACGAAACACTATACATACATTTACTTACTCAGATACGCACTATAAAACCAAAGTCTAAATATTTGAAGAAAAACAAGAGAATATTTATATATTTTTATATATATATTCCCCCTTTCTTTTTTTTTTGTTTTTACTGCACGTTCGTGATTTTTTTTGTCGCTCACTCAAGCAGTGAATGTATTTCACTTTTTTTCCCTCGATTTGTCGTTTCAATGAATGACAACAAAAAGAATAAATGGAAATGCACCAAAGAAGAAGAGAATGATGTAGCAAAAACAAAAGGATGAATTCTTTGAGCATTCACTACGGATTGCTCCACACCTTAGCAATTCAATTATCTCACATTGTCTCTGTCAGTCCATATTTTTCAAATACGAAACAAAAAAAAAAATGAAATAAGTAAAGACAAAATACCACCTTATAAACAAGAAGAAGAGAAAATGAAAATAACAGAAAGATTGTCTTTTTAAAGGCGATCCCTTCGGAGGCAACTGCATTGACACACAAACGCAAACTTCAAAAAGTGTGGTTTTTTTAAGGGCTTTAAAGGAAAATGCAGAGACACGAAAACGGTTAGGAGTGCTCAAAAAGAAAAAGAGAGAAACGTAGAGAAGACGAAATATATATATATATATATAAATGTTCTTTTTTTGCTCTTTATTTCCTGTTGTTGTTTTTTTTTTGTTTGTTTTTTCGTGTGTCTATGTGTGGACATTGGGCGTTTTCTGTCCTTCAACATTTTTTTTTTCTCAATGAAGAGTGTCTTTTTAGACCAATTACTGACTTGTTGTTTTGCCCGAAAAATTTCCTTTACTATTTTTTTGGGTGATCTGTATTACGTCATTTCTTTGTTGTTGTTGTTGTTGTTTCGCTCTGATGTGTTATTACTTTGATGCTGTGATTTTTAATCGTCTTTTCTAATGACGTCTCTTCTTCTTCTTTTATTATTTTTTTTACTTCACTTTTTGTTGAAAAGGGAAAACGGAAGCTTCAAAAGTTGTGGCATAGTTTTCTTTGTCTTTTCTCTTTTCTGTTTGTGCGTGTGCAAAGCAAAATATATATATATATATATATTTATTTATTTATTTATTTATTTATTTATAGACAAAAAGGAGCTTTTGTTTCTGTGTTATATACACTTGTAAAGCGAACCACACACCACTCACACAGAAAGCAAAAACGAGAAATGGAAGTTCGACAGCAGCAGTTGAACCTTCCCACCATTTACCGTTACTGGTCTATTGCGGATGAGCTCTACGCGGCTGGCCATCGACTACACGCCTTTCTCGTGTTGCAATCCCTTTTAGGATCACCTTGCGCCATTCCGCAGTACTATCGCCGGGAGGAAATCCTCTGCCGCGTGCATGCGGTGGAAATATTAATGTCCGATCTCACTGTAAAGGCGCGACATGAATCTCAACCATCCCATTCGCATGTTGGAGTCCCCTCACCGAATGCCTCCTCCTTTTCCACCATCGGGGCTCGATTGGAGTTGGCGCAACCCATTCTTGCCCCAATGTTTGCCTCTCCGCGTTACTTTGAGAATGCGCTTCTGTGTCCTGTCTTGTGGGAACATTCCGTGAGGGGAGAAGAAGGAGACTCCAACACGTTGCAAAGGGAGGCGGAGGAAGAGATGGGGGAGGTTAATCGCATGGTTCCTATTGCGCTTGTAGTAAAGGCGCACGTGCTGCATGCGATGATGCATCGACGACGACTTCGTTATGTGCAGGCCGTGCACGATCTCGACTCCGCCCGGCAATGGGCGGTGTCTGTCTTTACAAACACCGTTCCCATAAAACCGTATACATCCAAAGTAGGAGAGAAGACGAATGGCCGTGCCTTTAGTGACCCTATAGTCTTGGAACGCCAATGCTGTGAGGCCTTGTTGGATGTCGAAATGTGTCGTGTGTTTTATTCCCAATTAATGAGTCATGAACGGGCGGTGAATCCGATGCAGCGGAATGCGGCAGCCCTTCATCGAGCTCGTACAACCGCATTGGAGCGACTTTTGCACCACGCAAAGTCCTACACCAAGTACGTACGCCGTACACCAAACGAAAACCTTCCAACCCATCCATCCCCATCACAGCATCAAGAGGAAAGGATTTCCCCCTTGTGTCTTTCCTCGTCGGAGAATCCTTTTTCCCTGCGTGCCACCGCACAGGTTTTGGGTTTCTACTACTGCACAGCTCTCATTCTTAGTCATCACGCGGCCGAGGCGGAGACGGAGCTGCAGCGGTGCGGGGAACTCTTTGGATCACTCCCCGAATTTGCGTCCGTTGCGCAACTTCTCACTATATGGCACAAAGGCCCATTAGCGATGGTCGGTCACCCATCCCATGGCGTAAAGCGAGGAATGGAGGTGCAATTTGTCCCCATTGCGGGGACAGAGCATGGCGCATCCAAGCGGCCTCGTCTGGATGATGATTTGCCAAATGACAGGAAGAGTGTGCACTTCGGCGAGGATGAGGATGGGAAAAGCGATAATGAGGAAAGTGATGACGCTCATGATGGGGGCGGTGAGAGCTCCCGTGCGGTTGAAGAGAGACAGCGGCGACGTTGGATCTCCGATGGACTCCTTCAAGCGCTGCAAACGTATGTGATGCTACACAAGGCTGTCCTGCTGGGGGAGACACGGACAACGACCACTGCTGCGACGGAAGTACCACATGAGGATAGTAAGGATGGGAAGACGTTGGTGCAACACCTCTTTCATCGCACACTCGAACGCATTGACGAACAGCTCACACATCTCACAACAACGCACCACACGCCAAACGCGAAACCCATATCCCAAACCCCTTTCCTACGCAGTGCGCCATCGTCGGAGATCCGCTTTCTCGTCCTCCTCAAGTGCGCCGCCTTGGTGACGATGACCGGCCACGCCCTCTCCCATGTTCAACTTGGCCTCGCTGTGCAACACCTCCTCGCGTTGCGACGCTACATGGCTGTCTTTCAGCGCCACACCACCGGCGTGCTCACACCACGTCACCTCCTCACCGCCCAACTCGCGTTGGCCCTCTCGCTGCGCCACTTACCCGGCGACGCGCCAAACCCCCTCGCGCCAACCGACGCCGATGCCGTTGTCCATCCCGACACGGAAAGCGCGGCGGCGTTTGATGTCGGACTCCCATACGCCCACCTTCTCGCCGCGGAGCGCGCCGCCCGGGAGTCGGCCCCTCTCTTCGACCGCGCCGCCCCTCTTGTGCTCGCGCTCGGCAAATCCCTCGCGCTGTACCACACCGCCCACATTGGGGCGATGGTGCACCTCGACGCGACGGCGCCGTTTGGCTTTCGGCGCGCCGCCCTCACGCGGAGTCAGCGCCAGCGCTGCGCGGCCGCTCTGACGCGGACCGTGTCGGCGCTCACGGCGAGTGCGGCGGACCCCCAAACCGCCGCCGCGTGGACACCGTTGAGCCGCACGTGGCTGCGTCTCCTGCGCGGGCTCTGGGCGCTCGGGGAGGCGCGGGATGCGTTCGCCGCGCTGTCGCACTTCCGCGCCGCCTGGCAGTCGTCCCGCACACACGCCGGGGAGAGAAGTCCGCTGGCGGCGGGGTGTGCGCGGCTGGCGGAGGACGCGGCGCGGGAACAGGCCATCGGGTCCGCCCCAGACACGGAAAGGGCGGCGCGGGTCGAGGGGCGGTCACACGAAATGGCGGAGGCGAGTCGTTTGGCGTTTCTGCACTTTGCGCGACACGCGTCAAGGGAGGCGGGGGCGGAGGGGGCGCAGGTGCTGGCGGAGTGGGAGGCGGAGGTCCGTCGGGTGTGTTCGGCGATGCGCGAGGAACTGCTGGAGGTGCTGTCGCTGTAGGGAGAACACCCTCAATGGTGGAAACGAACAACGAAAGGAAGAAAAAGAAAAAAGATAGATTAAAAAGAAAAAGAAAAAAAAGGTAAAAGAAGACGCATTGTTGTTGTTGTTGTTTGTGGTGATTATTGTGGTTCATTGGATGACGAAAAAAGTATTATTGAATACAAAAGAGGAAATGAGAGGGGTTTGTTCATGAACGAATTTTTGTTGATCCTGTTTTTGTGTCTGTTCGTGTTGAGCATCGCATACTTTTACTCCCCCTCTCCCATGTTTCCTTTTTTAATACTTTTCTTTTTTCTTGATTTTGTTCTTTGCCTTTATTGTTGATATTATGTTCTACCTATTTTAAAACACTTTTTTTTGTTTTGTTTTTTTTTGTTAAATATGACGCAGCCATTCTGCACGCCTCACAACGTCAGTGCCGTTTGCTGTTGCGTGATGTTTAAACGATTTTGAAACAAAACAAATAAGAAGAATCGTAAAAATAATTTCTTGTAAGTTACACGTCATGCACCTAAACAGTACAAAAATTTAAATATGAGAAAATAATTTAAAAAAGAAAAAAAAAGTAGTCATGGATATATTTCCTATTTCTTTTTTTTTTTTTCTTCAATCTTTATTTGTATTTTTTTTTTTACTATTTGCTTTTAAATCTCTTCACCTAAAGAGAAACAAAAAAGTTCTAATACATAAAAAAAAAAAACGAGGAAATCGCGGAGAATCTTCAAAATGTTTGAAAGCAATCTTCTGTCGCAAATCAACACAGCCTCTCCCCTCCCCACCTTCATTGAGGTGAGTCTCGCCAACTCCATTAATGCGAGCCTTAGCAAAGCCTTTCAATTCGCGCATGTCCTCCTCGCCGAGAAGAGCGACACCATCGCCGTCACACTTCCATGGAGTGCGGAGATATACCTCGCGTTGCAAACCCTCCTGGAGCACCGTCTCCTCTTTCACGCTGACACAACCTTTGCCGATGTCATGTTCGGCCTCCGCCGCAGTTGCATTGCCGCCCCGACCCGTCCATTACCCGGCACGAGCCGATGGTCTTGGTGGGTCTGTGGCCCATGCCCGATGCCATCCGCCGAGGAACGCGCGCTCTGTGCGCCGCCTGTGAGCGCCCATTCCCACACCTGCGATGGGGCGGAGGCGCCGCAACTCACCGCCGGGGAACTGGTGGCGGCGCAGAGCTCCTCCTACGGCCACCTCCGCTTTCAGCCGATGCGGACATGGCATAAGTGGGTGACGCTTCTCCTCCTCACGTTGCGCCCCTACCTCAGTGAGCGGGCGGCGCGTTGGTACGCGGCGCAGACAGACACCGCCAATGATGCCGTGCAATTACGTGAGGCCTACGCGCGCCGATGGCCAACCCGCGCCAAACTCCAACGCCTCCTATTGCGTCTCTACCCATTCTACCACGCCTTGACGGAGGGGTTTCAGTTTGTGTACAGCACCCTCTTTCTGCTCGAGCGCACCCCATACACGTCGCTGTATGGGCGTCTCGCCGGGATCGCCCTCCGCCGCGCGATGGGGGCGGATCAGCTTTCCGCCTCGAACCCCCGAGCGCAGCGCGCGATGCTGTTGGCGCGGGTGCTGCTGGTGTTGCTTCTGCTCGGCGTGCGCCTTCTCGAGTGGACGGGCACCGAGCGCGGCGTTGGCGGGGTGTTCGGGGGCGGAAAGGACGGCGAAGGGGAGTTGGCGACGCCGCCGCCGCCGGTTTGGGGAGTGGATGTGACGCTTCCGGCGGGGGCGACGGGGCCGAGAGAGGGGGAGTGTCCGGTGTGTGGGCGGCGCGTCACGAATGCGGCGGTTTGCACAGTGAGTGGAGTGGTTGGGTGCTACCCGTGCTTGACGGGGACTGTGCGGGAACGCGGGGAGTGCCCGGTGACGCGCCGGAAGACAACGGTGGAGGGCATTCGACGCATCTATGAATGCTGAGATGGGGTTTTGCGCTTTTCTTGGTTAGGGGAGAAAAGGAAAGGGATGCATTTTACATTTGTGTTTGTTTGCCTCATTTGAAAGGCGATGGGTGGGAATTTGTGTGCAAGGAAAGAGGTGACGAAGAATGGTGTGAAACGCGAGAAGATGTCGAATGGGGAAATAATGATGAACAAAATCCGCAAAGTGTAAAATAAATTAATAAAGGAAGAGGTGGAGAGTGGAAAAAAAAATTTTTTTTTTTTAAAGAAGAAAAATATATTGGCAGTGAAATGGTTTTGCTGTTTCTGTGCGTAATGTTGTTGTCTCGGCTATTTTTAAGAATGAAGACTATTTTATTTAAACGGTATTTTCACATATTTTTTTGTTCTTTATTGAGGTGTGAAGCATCTGACTTTTTTTTTTTTCTTTGGGTATGTGTTTAGTAATGTTTGATGAGGGCAGTACGGATGTTATCTCTTTTTCCTCTTATCAATGTTCACGTCATTATTCTTTTTTGTTTTTGTTTTTAATGCTTCTTTTTTTCAAGTGCAACAGGAAGTCCGAATCGCACCTACAAGGAAGTGGAACTTGATAAAATTGAAGAGAGCCAACGAAAAAAAAAAAAGAAGTTTGAAGAAGTGAAAAAATGGGAAACATTCGTGGTGGTGTTGGCAGTTTTCTCCTCCGCCGCGCAGCGGAGAAGAGTATTCGACAAAAATACCAAACAGGGCCGCAATTCAATAAACGTAAAACCTTTCATTTCCCAAAAGGATATCATCACATGCACCGTCGCATTGGCGCTATGCAATGGGCCTCTCCCACGCATCAACGCGAACATGAACGCTTTCGCCACCTCCCAGGCGACACGCGCACGCGTCCGGAGAAGGACTTTACCTTTTTGAGTAACAATCCGGGAAACAAACTAAGGGCCGATGGCGCACTGTACGCGTGGAAACGACGAGGCGATTTGCAACTATATCAATTAGGTGGAAAACCAGGGACCTTTGTGTGCTATCGATGTGGTTACCCTGTGCGTAGTCAGCTTGTGGCGATTAAAGCGGATAATTGGGATTACAGAATGTGTTACAGGTGTTACACCGTGACAGTCAATCAAGGAATGGAAAATGACACATGAGGCAAGTCTCTGAACAAAAACAACCAGAAAAAGGAAATAATAACTCGAGAGCAAAAAAAAAAAACAATATAGGGTCTTTTTTTTTTGTTTCTGTGTTTGCTTTTTGCCGTCTTTGCAATTCTTTGCTTATTGTTCGTTTGTGTCACTCTTGTGGATGACGCTCTTGTCTTTGCGTGTGTTTTTTTGTTTTCACAATGCTTTTTGTACACTTTTCTGAGACTTTTTTTGTTTCACATTTTATATACATCAAACGGTAATATCGCTTGCTCTTCAAAAACAAAAAAAAAGGAACATGCATAGACTTTAATGCATGAGCTCCTAATTTTTTTTTTTATGGGAGAGGGAAGTATGTATTTGCTTTATTATCCTTTCTTTTGTTGCTTTTACTATTAAATACTTGTTATTGCATATATACCCTCGATTTAATTTTGTTCTCGCACTCTTTTTTTTCCTTCATTCATTCTCTCCACATATGTGTATGTGCGCTGGAATTCGAACATGGCGACACAAAAACAATCTCATTTTTACGTTGAGATTTAAATTGTGATTAGAAGGGGACGAAAAGGAAAATTAAAGAAAACAAGACGTAGGAAGACAGTCGTGTAAAAGGGAACGTTTTTTTTTTGGATTGTTATTGTTGTTGTTGAAATCCAACGTGTGTCATCTTTCTTAGAATGAGCTACGCCGGGTCCAACACGTACTATGCTCCGCCGTACCAACAGCAGCAGCAGCAGCCGGATGCGTACTACTACGATCAAGCGCAACAACAGGAGGACAACACCATTGACATGCGCCCCTCCGACATAACGGACCAACAAGATCAGATCATCCAACTCGTCGCCAAATACGTTGTCTTCTCATGTGATGGGGCGCGATACCAACACAAGCTCACCAGCAAAACACGTTTCAACTCCTACTTCGCCTTCATCGCATCCCCCAATCACAAGTATCATGAGTACTATCAGTACCTTGTCCGAAGTTACACCGTCTGGCGAGATTTGGCCGCCGCAAATGCGATGGGCCAACCCCAAACGGATGAGGGATACGTCTTCTACACGGAAGCCCTTCGCCAGCAGGAGCAGCAGCAGCAGCAGATGATGCAGCAGGCAAACATGCACTACATGCAACCACAGCAGGAACACACACACCTCGAGTCGGCACCACCGTATATGGACCCAACAGCGGCGAACCCGGCGATGGGGAGTTACTACGATGCGAATAGTGCGCCGCCGTACGCACAGCCACACTTAATGGAACCGCCACAGCACATCTCCATCCTCGGCGCCGTTCCCGCAACGGAGGAGGCGGAGAACACACGAAAACGACCTCGAACCCCGCAGGAGAGCAGCGATGACGAGGATCAGGAGGAGGGAATGGAGTTTGAGTTTGTGATGGAAAATGGTGTCGCCCGTGCTGTACCAAAGCAGAAGTAAACGGTACAATAGCAAAAAGAAATATATATATATATATATATAAGAGGTTATTTAAAAAAGAATTAAGGAACGAAAAGAGGAAAAACTGATGCTTTCTTGAATGCTTCAGATTAGTTGTTCTATGGGCCTTTTAGAGCGCATTGTGTTGCTTTTTTTTCCTCTCTGCCCATTTCATATCTCTTTATTGGTGGTTCTGGAAAATGGAGATTCAAGTAAGGTCGAGTCAATTATTTCACTCTTTAAGTGATTCTCTTTATTTTTTGTTTGTTTGGGGTATGTTTGTGTGTGTTCTTTAAACGAAACTGAGCGTTTTCCTCTTTTCCTTATTGTTGACTTTGTTGTTGTTGTTGCTGTTGTTGTGTTTGTGAAGAGGAGCGTTTCCTCTGCTTCCATAACGATCGGACGCATCGCTCTTTCCTTTTCTTCTGTTTTCTTTTTTTATGGGGGTGCATTTTTTGTGCTTGTTGGTCTCTGTGTGTGAATAATCTCATTTCCACAAAAAAAAAGCATAGAAATCTACGTGAATGCGTTACGCTTTCTCCTTTTTAAAAAATTACCATTACTACTTTCTCGTGTATGTTTTTCTTTTCTTTTGTTTTATTTTCTTCGTATATTTGTTTTTATTTTGCCTCTGGATATTGCTGTTTGTGTTTCTTTGTTTGTTTGTTTTCCTCCTTTATTTTTACAATGATCTTTTGTGTAATTCATATGCAAGTAGATAAAGATAGACGTTCATTTGGTTGAGTATGTTACGTCGTCGAGTAAAGGAATCCGCTGAGAAATCGGTGCGGTCTGGGTTGCGCGGTTCCTCGCATGGTATCCCATCGAGTGGAGAAGCCGTTCAACTCGACTCCGGTGATTCCAGCAGTGTTCGTGTTGCGTGGTTGCAGGAACGAATGACTCACATCGAGGCGCAACGATCCGTCACGGTTCTCGGCACATGTGCGGCAGTGGCTGTGAAGCGTGTCGTCATCCGGCGAGATCAACAACAACAACAAGAAGGAAACGAAAGGGAAAAAATAATGGAAAGAGAGAAGGAGGAGGAAAAGTGGGATATTCTACTCCGTGAACTGAAACTGTTGGACCGCATTCGACTTCATCCACATCCCAACGTGGTGCAGTGTTGGGGATTTCTCTTTATGCGGGAAAACAGCGTTTGCTGTGACCTGAAGTCTACACAAGGCGCAACCTCCCCAAGCGACACAGGGGATGTTTTACAGACTCTTTCCAGCGAACTGGAAAAACGACCGGGGAGGGATAAAGATGGTAGGAGCCACACATGGACTCTTCGCTCTGCCACACATGTGGACATGTGTCTTTCCCTTTGCAGTGGGGGTACATTGGAGGCATATGTACTGCGCAAGGTGTGTCCCAATACCGCATTGCATAGGCACAGGAGTAAAACAATCAACAGCAGTGCTGACGAGGCGGGCTTTCATCCTGTCACAAACAGCAGTGCAGGCCTTACACGGAGTACAGTGGAAACCATGATGAACAGTGTACGAAGCGAAACATCGGAGGATGAGCTTGACTCCATGTTGCCAAATTCAAAGACTTCCACCTCTGTAATGAGAATGTCGAAACCGTCAAGGTTAATAGAATTGGGAGTTCGTGAACGTGATATTGTGGCCATTCTCTACGCCCTCACCAATGCGTTGCGACATACACACGGAACCATTTGCACTCTGCACTGTGACATCAAACCCTCTAATGTGTTGATATGCAATGGGATTGGGAAGTCGTTCGTTTTCACACCCACCAACTCTACTGGCACGGCGCTATCCAACTCTACAGATGATTCAACAAAAAATGAACCAAGTGATGGAGCTCATGATAGCGTACGTACGGACTTGAGCAGCATGAGTCTTGACACAAAAAGCTGCATGGATGGTTTGGAAAAGTTTACAGACAAAAAAATCCCCCCCTCGCCTCATGCAGGAGATCCTAATGTACCTCAAGAGGAACGCAAACAGTGTATTGTGGAGCATGCCCTCTTCGCATCCCCACCATCTACCACATCCAAGCTGCCGCCAACGAAAGATTCCCCTGTCGATGCAACAGACCCTCCCGCGTCTCTTGTCACACCCATCAACGCCGGCGAGTTCTATTTACAACCTGTGCGATACCTCCCTCAACCCGATGCGTGGCGTATTCAGCTCGCCGACTTTGGTGCGGCCACAGGTGTGGACTGTCTTGTCGGCGCTATGGAAAGCGGCACCGCCCCTTTCGCCGCGCCCGAAGTCAAACAAGGCAATACCCCAAACCCACACGGACCCGAGGCGGACATCTTCAGTCTTGGCGTCACCATGCAGTTTGCGGCCTCGCGTCTCATGAGCGGGGGTGCGGAGGCGTTGCGGCGGAGTAATCCATTCGCCGCGGAATGGGTGGACGAGGATGATCCGAAGCGCACGCAACGGGATCCGCCAACGGCACCCACGACATCCACACGACATCGGTTTACAGTACCAAGTGCATGGCGCTGCGCACGAGAGTTGCGCGAGGGTCATTTCATTCGAAATGAGCCTTTTATCATTCCAAGAGAATGGCGATGTCGCGAGGAACTTCTTAACCATCAATTTATTCGTCACACGGAGGAATGTGCAGGAACGCACGCACACTTAATGGCACCGCTGCCTAATGGATCGAGGGATGTACCACGCTTCAATGTACAACAACGGCGTTCGGCGCGGTGCATGTCATGTGGAAAATTACATCGAAATCTTGTTGAGTTAATGAACGCCATGACAAGCGCTGATCCATCGCAACGGCCGCCCATCGCCACCGTGTTGGGCAGTGCAGCTGTGATGGGGAGCGGAAAGTTTGTCACATCCAGAGAAGCGAAAGGTTCACGGGACGAGAATACATTGGAAGACCTACACAGAGATAGACATGACAGAAATGTGAGGGAAAGGCATAGATATCATCATGACAAAGTGGAAAGTGATGACAAGGCGGAGGAGGATGAAGAAGAAGAAGAAGGGACAGTTCTTTGGCGACCACCATCGTTAAATTTTCTGCGCGCTTATAGCGACGGGAATGAATCCTCTTTAATGGCAACATGAGGAAACGAGGATTACTCTTTCCTTTTTCTTGACTTATAACTACCATTGCTATCAAAGGGTAGAATGAAATCAGATTTTCACGTGTTTTTTTTTGTTCTTTAAATTATGTTCTTGTATTTTTTTTTTTTTGCGTTTGTGGGATAATGGATTTTTCTTTTTTACTTTTCACATATGTGTATCCTATTTTTTTTTTTTGCTCCGTTTGCTCGTTTCTGTCATTTTGGTCTTTTTACTTCTTTGAAAATGAAACAGGTATATGAATTATTTTTCTCTCGACACATGTTGAATTGTCTCATGATGTGATCTTTCACGGATGAAGCATATGTATTTCTCATAAGAAAAGGAAAGGGAAAAAAAATGAATTGCTTAAGAAATGTTTTAAATGATTTTTAGCGCTTTTGTTCTCTTTCTTGTTTTTTTTTTCCTTTTTTTTTTTTGTTTGGTATCTCCAAAAATAAAGAAGATCCAGCTTGCCTTTTGTATGACAAGGGAAGCTGTCCACTCTAGCGTGCGTGTTTCTACGCCATGTGCACTACGGAAAAGTAATAACAATCGCTGCGCCGACAATGCACACTTAAACGCTAGTCCTTGTAGCAATACGAGCAACAAGGGTTACTTTGACGATAGGGATGATGACGCCCCCAACACGAGTCTCGTGGCTTCACACGAAACCGATGCTGTTTTTCGCTTTCTCCAGTTAAGCCGTGCCATGACTGCCGAAAAGCAATCCGCTCGTCTCGCCAAATTAGAGTCGCAATACATTAGCCAATTGCATCAACGCACAGATACACCCATCCCTCGTCGACAACAACAACAACAACGACCGCTTCTGCCACAATGTGCACAGAAAGATTCATCGCTGCATACCCCATTGCCCATTGTGCCATGTGTAGCCGCGGCGCCCCCAAACGGAGCCATGATGGAAAATGACGTGATTGAAATTGAAATCATGAGTAGCAGCGAAGATGAGGCGCCGCAAGTGGCAAAGCGATTGGAACTCATAGAATCTCCAGAGCGTTCATCATTCCAATCCAACAGCCCCTCACCCGAAGGGATCACTCCAGCCACGCGTGTAACCCCTTCCCCACTGTGCCCGACAGGTCGGGTGGCCGATGTGGAGCGTCATGGCGTCACACGAGCCTTACTATCATCTTTTACGTTAGCGAAGGAGCAACAACCATCACTAAGTGAAGCGAAGGAATGGGAGGCTGAATTATTGGCCTTTACGGAGTGGAAAAGTGAGGGAGAGAAATTGCGGCAACGTCGACTTGGTGATCCCTCTCGAGGTGTAATTCCACAGGTGTACAGACAAGCCGCCCGAGAAGCACGTCTCGAGCACATTTGTGCCTTTGATGGGGAAAAACGGAAAGGCGAGGAGGAGTACGTGTCGCATAGACATGTAAACCGTGTCCCACTGACACCGGAGTCGGCACCATCGCGTTTTATTGAATGGATTGCAACAGAAGTGGATTGTTATGAAGATATGCTATTGCGTCGCACACAGGCGAGTGCGGAGTCGGAGCAGTGGGTTGTGCACGCACTTGGTGAAACCGTTATGGACCATTACATCACCAACTGTATATTGGACTGCATTTTACAATTCAGTACAGCACTCCCTCCCACTTTGTTCGATACATAAAAAGAATGAAAACCATTAGGGGTACATGAGGGATGAGGATGGAGGAGCAAATATATATACATATATATATATATATATAGATAATGGGACTTAAAAGTAAAAACATATGGGAATTATTTCTTTAGATAGAAAACCAAATCAAAAGCTTTTAAAGAAAAAAAAAGAACATCATAACATAGAAACGACAAAACTTTTGAAAAAAAATGTATTGTTTAACTAGAAGCAATCAATACAATGCCATAGATACATCTGCACATTTGTGTATGGCTACTTTGCTTTGATCCATAGCAATGATAAAAAGAAAATAACAAATAAAACAGAACAGAATAGATTCGCTCACTGTACAACAATATTAAATTTGTGATAATATATATATATATATATATATATATATGTTTATGTTTACTTATACAAACCTTATTTCTCCATAACAAAACAATAAAGCAAAAAATAAGTACCTTAACTAAGGCAGAAACTATTGGTGCATATTAATGTGTATCTTACTTGAAATGTCAGGTTTTGTTAACATGTTCTTTTTAGATGCATCTGGTGTTTTTAATAATTTTGTGTGTATTTGTTTGCTGTTATTTTGTTGGCTTTAATAGATTCATTGCATCCCTAACTCTCTTGATAATATTTGATTTCTTTGATGCTGTTTGTCATTACTAATGCTGCCTGCTATCCCCCCCCTTTTTTTTTCTTCTTCTTCGTGACTCGGATCATGCCTTGTTTTTTTACTTTGATAAATCTACATACGATTTAGATATATATATATATATATATTTATTTATTTATTTATTTATTTACATGTGTAAAAGCGTATTTAATGACAGAGACAATTTCTAGTGGAACAAATAGTAGCTGGCCTCCACACAGAAGGGCAGTTGAAGTAGAGGTGCATGAGGAAAGCGAAAAGATTCTTTCTACAACAAGCTCAAAAAGTCAAGACGTTACAAATCCAATACGAAAAGGAAGTTTAGTGAATGGAAGCGGCAGCACTGTGGCACCATTTAAATCACCACGGTGGATGCAATGGTGCTACTATGTTCATGCTCTTTTTTGCGTCTTCTCTGTTCTGGCCATGTTTCGTGCGGGTAGTCTGTTCACCAAAGAGCGAAGCAACGACTTCCCCACGATTATACAACCGCCTCGAGATATACTCGGCCTCATGGGGTCTTTAGGAGTGGACGCATCGGACAGGCAATGGCGCCAATTCAGTTCGTATATTGTCTCTTTTTTACCTCCATTGCTGCTATTCCTTTTTGTTTCCTTAAAAGTGCGTCAATATGGACAGACACCTTTGTTTGTCTTTCATGCTCTGGCAGGTCTGGCCTTGGGGACTGCCATGCACGCCTATTGTTTTGTTATACCACTAACTGTTATTTTACTCAACTACGCATTTATGAGAATGTGTATATGTTTTCGTGTATCGTATATTGTATTCATGACTACCATGTGGGTATCATTGGTCACATTATTGCTTGCCAGTCAGCTTATGGACAGACACGAGATCGCATTGATGGATGAAAACACATGGGGTGGTTTCATCCGCTGGGGATCTGTGTTCAATGTGTGCATTTTACGGATGATTGCGTTTAATATGGATTACTACTGGGCTGTACATGATGGGTCATCGCAGCACGAGCGGGCGGTGCGGAAGCATGACACACTGTGCTTGGAGTGTGCCTTGATGCGCGAGGCCTGTAATGCGACAGACGAACAAACGCGATGCTACAAGTTTCGCACCGAATGTCCACGACCGCTGAATGAGTACAATATGCTCAGCTACATGGCGTACATGTTTTATGTTCCGCTTTATATTGCGGGCCCAATGTCCTCTTTTAATGCATTTGCTTCGCACTGCCGCTACGCCACGCAAGCCATGCCATGGCGATTGAAACTCTTCTACGCGCTTCGTATTTTGGGAATTTATGTATTACTAGTCACAATGCTTCACTTTTTGTACGTGAATGCGTTTCGTGTGGCACCATATTTACTAGTCTTGGCAGATAGCTTTACTTCCTTGTCTTTGGTTTATCTGCATTTACCTTTTCTTTGGATGAAGTTTGCGTGTATTTGGAGGTTATTTCGACTTCTCGCCATCTTGGATGGTGTGGATTCACCGGAGGATATGGAGTTTTGTTTCATGAATACTGTTAGTGTTCAGTTGTTTTGGCGTAACTGGCACGCGTCTTTTAATTTATGGATCGTCCGGTACATGTACATTCCAATGGGAGGAAATAGGAAGAAATACCTTATTATATTTCCTATTTTTATGTTCATTGCCATATGGCATGATGCCGCATTGCATCTAATTCACTGGGCGCTTTGCATGTGTTTCGGTATGATTGTGGAATTGGCTTTTTTTGGTTTGGTTCGATCTCACTCGTCTGTGTCGTTATTGCGTCAAAGGTATCCCTCCTTGTATGCGGTGTTGCGTGGTGTATTTAGTGCCGTCGCACTGGCGACACTCATCTTTGCCTGTTGTGTTGGATTCACGGCGCAGCAAGTTCACCGTTTAGAGAGTTCCTCCACGCCGGACACACTTTATAATGCCATAAGGAATTCGAGTTGGGTTGTATTTTTGTGGATGTGTGCGTTTTTGTACTGTTCAACCCAAGTGAGTCTCGCCTCACGAGACGCAAAGGCGGAAATCCTCCGTGTCAACCGTAGACGACTTTTGAACACTGATTAAATTGAAGGATGAGCTATGGAATAGCAATGATCGTGGAAATTTAACGACCTCAACACGATTGCTTTATTTAAAACAATGACTACTACTTCTCCTCATAGTTCCTCTTTTCACTCTGTTTTATTTTCGTGGCAGGAATGTATGTAAGTGGCTTTTGTGCGTAAGTCTGCAGTGACCTTTTCGCTTTCACACTAACACTCTTTTTCGTTCCTTTCTTATTTAAGACTGCTTATTTCTTTTTTCCTTCCTTCCTCTCGCGCTTTTGTTCAAAACTTTAAGAGTAAAAGAGCATACAAAGTGTACATGTATGGAGGAGGACTCGCCTCAACTATTACAATCTTGTTGAACACACTTCAGTAATTTGTATATTTAGGCAACAAACGAACAATCTTGTAAATGTTGTTATTTTTTTGTTTGTTTGTTTATTTGCTCTTCTAAAACAAAAAAAAAACTTTTCTTTATTTGTTTTTTTTACATTTTCTTCACATAAATATACATATTTATTTATATATTTATATTTATATATATAGTTCCTTTTATTCACTCCTTCTGATATTTGCCTTTGTTCATTTAGTCGGTGGGTGTTTCACATATTCTTAGCATTACTCTTGTTGGTATTCTCTTTCTCTGTGTACGGTTTAAATATATTTATTTGTATATATTTACATACACATTTATTTCCCTTTATGTTCAGTCGTCGTGTGTTTGCCAGCGCCGCGCTGCCGCGCCACATGTGGGGTCCTCTCCACATCCAAAACGCCGCACACGCCAAACGCGTTCTCCCACCCTTTGCGCCTCTCATCACAATGGGAGGGAAAGTGACGCCTTTTCTTTCGGGGATAACTTCAAGTACCATTTTACAGAGTACTGTGCTCGGTGACATGTTGGTTAGCAGTGAAAATGTGCCGTTGGAAAGCATCTCTTTTTTGACAATGGCTGTGGGTTTTCGCATGATTCCACGCTCCCTCATTCTGCCTTGTACTGAAACAATGAAGTGTATAGGTCGGGATACCTCTTTTACATCGGTTTAAACCAATCAAGGAACTTTAACAAGGGGGTTTGCTTGTGAACGAGATTCCCTTGTTAAAATTCATTCTTGTTACGTTTACCTTTTTGGTTTGTGGGTGCTTCGGTTCTTTTTTTTTCTGTTGTTGTTATTGTTCCTTACATTATTTACTTAAATGTTTTTTTTGAATGATATGAAAATCGAAGGAAAAAAAACTAAGGCATACATATATATATATATATATATATATATATATATATATTACGTATGTATGTTTTTATGTACATGCAGAAGGCAAACAAAGAAAATGTATATGTATATATGTATATAACGCGTTTCTTTCTTCTTGTATTTCTAGATACAGAAGACGCTTGTCTTTGCTCTTCTTGTTATTATTTTTGCTGTTTTTGTATTTCTAATTATCACTCTACTTTTGTTTCCTCTTTTTTTATTGCTCTCTTTTTTTTTTTTAGCTTTGCTTTCTACAATCGAAAAGTTTACACAAACCATTCACACTTCTCTGTGCGGATAGAAGCAATTGGGGAACTCTCCCTTTTTGCAGAAAAACAACAAGATTATTTTCCCTTATTTTTTCTTCTTGGACACCAATCTTTTTTTCGCCTCTTTCATTTTTTAAAGAAGGAGTTTTTGGTTTTTTTATTTTTTTTGTTTTTTCCTCGTGTGTGCGTTTTTGTAAGTTCCTCGCATTGTCCTTGCTGAGACTCCGTCCCTCTCTCTCTCTCTCTCTCCTGCATTCACGTTCTTCCTGGGTATGCTCCGTGTTCCGATAACAGTGAGCGAAACCAAACCGATATCTCCCCTCGTTAAAAAATGTCGTGGAACTCAACCTGTCTCACGTTGCTCGTTGGAATTTTTTTTCTATCTTGCGTACATGATGTGCATCGTACTTTATGGCTGGTCCACCGTGTCGGCGGCCTCGTTGAAGTTCCGTTCTAAGCTAAAAGTACAGAAAGTGAAATGGTCTTTGTTTTCGTACTGGCCGATGAAATCACAAGGTTACGATTTAAATGATGGTCAATGGCGACAATTTGATCAATGGTTGGGGGTACTTGTTATTTTTTTACTCTTCACAGTGGTGTCCTCACGCTGTATTCGTCATATGCTGTGCAAAAAGGTCAATGAAAACTTTCACGCTTCCATTCTACAGGGATATCATGCATTCAATGGTCTCCTCTTTCTTGCCTTTCTCCATGGGCCAGCATTTGTGTTTCCACTCCTCATTGTTTTGACTAATTATGTCTTTGTGACTCAATCCTTGAAATTTCGCATATCCTTTAAGGCGTTTATGACCATTATGTGGGTCTTTCATCTTGGAGTTCTTTTGTGCAGTGCGTACAATGAGGGGTTTCACAAAATTTCTTTTCTGGGAACCTTCTTTAAACTTTGGCCACGACGCATTCGTTGGATTGTGGTGTACAATCTCTACACCTTACGCATGATTGCGTTTAATATGGATTACTACTGGGCTGTACATGATGGGTCATCGCAGCACGAGCGGGCGGTGCGGAAGCATGACACACTGTGCTTGGAGTGTGCCTTGATGCGCGAGGCCTGTAATGCGACAGACGAACAAACGCGATGCTACAAGTTTCGCACCGAATGTCCACGACCGCTGAATGAGTACAATATGCTCAGCTACATGGCGTACATGTTTTATGTTCCGCTTTATATTGCGGGCCCAATGTCCTCTTTTAATGCATTTGCTTCGCACTGCCGCTACGCCACGCAAGCCATGCCATGGCGATTGAAACTCTTCTACGCGCTTCGTATTTTGGGAATTTATGTATTACTAGTCACAATGCTTCACTTTTTGTACGTGAATGCTTTTCGTGCGGCACCTCGGGTTTTTCTTGCGCTGAGTATCCCAGAAAAGGCGTATGTTGGTTACTACTCACTTGCCTTTCTCTGGCTTAAATTCAGTTTAATTTGGAAGGTTACCCGCTTTGTTGCTGTTTTGGATGGATTTGATGTACCAGAAGATATGCGACGCTGCTTTACAAATACGGTGAGTGTGCGCGACTTTTGGCGCGACTGGCACGCGTCTTTTAATTTATGGATCGTCCGGTACATGTACATTCCAATGGGAGGAAATAGGAAGAAATACCTTATTATATTTCCTATTTTTATGTTCATTGCCATATGGCATGATATGGCATTGCATTTAATTAAGTGGGCTCTTTGCGTAATTATTATTTTTGTTTTAGAAATATCTATCAGTTCTTTTTGGAACACATCACACGCTTTTGCATCGCTGCGCTCCTCCAAATATGAACGACTTTGTCGCTCCATTGGTTCTCTCTTTTCAGTATTTGGTCTCATTGTGGCAAACCTTATTGGTTTTTCATCCCATAGTTATGAAATCTCAACAGAAAAGGGGAAAGTAAACTTGGAAACAGATAGTACAATTTGGAAATCAATCGAGTCGGCGGGATTTAATTTTTTCTTTGTTACATGTGGGCTTTGTTATGGTGCCGCATCAATAGGAATTATAATTAGGGATCTGGAAAATGCGCGTGATATAGAAGAAAAACAGCGGCTTGGGCTCATTCCCAGCAGTCGCTTTGATTGATGTAATTTGAAGGATAGTGGAACTTTCTGTGAGTAGGACAAATCAATAAAAAAGAAAATAAGAATGCAATCATTCTTATTCCAAATTGTTTGAAACTTCATTTTCCTTGTTGGGGGAATTTTATGTGCTTCACTTTACTATTTTTCTATTTTAGGTACATTATTATTATTGTTTTTTTTTTTGGCTTAATCCTTATCTTGCTCATTCTGATCGTGTTTTTTTTTCGTTTGTTTTTATACATACATACATACATATATTGCTCTCACTGTCGTTTCTTTGTACAAGAAATAGAAAAGAAGATAGGTTCTTGTCTTTTGGAGAGAGAGTAGAATAATTTTAAGACAAAATAAAGAAAACAAAAAACAAAAAATAAAAGCGATAGAAAAAATTACTAACTTCGTTGAAAACGAAATATATCCGTGCATTTCTAGATAAATACTTATACTTTTTTTAAAAAAGCGAATAATAATATAAAGAAAGTGATAGAACGAACGGAATACAATGCACAATGAGGTAGGAGTTAGGGAAGCTAACCCTAATCCTAATCGAATGAGTGGTTCACGGGAGTTAAATTCGATGTCCGCTTTTCCCGGAGAAACCACTCCGGTTGTTTCCGCGCGAGTTCCCGTGGAAACGATTCAACCGTCCTCATTTCTACAAAAGAGTTCATTTGAGTATTTATTTTACGTTGGTACACTTATTCTGGCGGTCACATATTGGGGATTGTATGATATGGTTGTCGTGTCTCGAGATCACTTTGAAGGCTTACGTGCATATACCCAACCTGCATGGATTCCGTTTAGATGGTTAGGATCTCTTGGAATGGATTGCGCAGATTATCAATGGTATTACTTTACAGTTGCCATTCCCTTTGCCGCACCTTTTATGACGCTGTATTTGTTCATCTCCAGTAGACTTCGACGGCGCGCACGAGGTGCTGACGCAAAGTCGTTGCATGTGCTTCACGTCGTGACGGGTCTTGGTCTTGCGTTTGGTATTAGTGGCCCTGGATTTGTGTACGCACTTCTTCTTATTATAGGAAATTTCTACATCCTTGCCCCATTGCATCGTCGTGTCCCTTTTGTCGTTTTTATGGGTATCATGTGGATAACACATATATGTATTCTTTTTTTGAACCATCAATGTTCCGGTTATGGTTTTGCATGGCTTGGGTTAGATTCCCTTCACAGCATACAACCCCCATTGATTGTTTGGACAGTTCATTACAACATGAGTGTGTTGCGTATGATTGCGTTTAATACGGACTTTTGCGAAGCTGTCTCGGGTGCGGCGGGATTAGAAGAAAAGGTTTCCAAGAAACATGATATGACCTGTATTGAGTGTGCACAAATTCGTGAAGTGGATTCCAACAAGGAAGTCTTGCCAGGTGGAACGGGAGGTCACAGAATGGGTGATGCGTTACGTTGTTACAAGTACCGAACCGAATGTCCTCGTCATCCGGGAGAATATCATCTACTCGGTTATCTTGGCTACGTATTTTACCCTACTCTCTACATTGCGGGTCCTATGTCCTCCTATAATGCATACATTTCTCAGGTATATGAACCCACACGTGCGCATGATCGTGCAAAGGTGAGAAAGTATGGTTTTCGTACACTTTTGAATTTTTTGCTCATGTTCATCGTCTCTCACTATCTTTACGTCACAGCCATTTCGTTTGATACACAAGTGTTCTCTGCACTTTGCCTTTCTCGACGAATGGTGGTGCTTTTCCTATCTCTGGGTTCTTTGTGGTTAAAGTTTAATTGTGTATGGAAACTGTTTCGTTTCCTCTCCATTCTAGATGGTTTTGATGTTCCTGAGGACATGCGGCGTTGTTTTACGAATACAGTTAATATTCAAGGTTTTTGGCGTGACTGGCATGCCTCCTTCAACTTGTGGATTGTGCGTTATATGTATATTCCAATGGGAGGCAGCAAAAAGAAGCATCTTACCATTTTTCCCATCTTCTTTTTTATTGCTATTTGGCATGATATAGAGCTTCGTTTACTTTACTGGGCTGGTATTATGTGTCTTTGTTTTATTCCAGAAATTCTCGTCACACAGATTTTAATGCACCCTAAAGGTATAATTGGCATTAAATTAAAACGTCATCCCACTTTTTATCTCTACTTACGTGCTGTTGGTACTACTATTGGTATGTTTGAACTTATTATAGGAAACCTTATTGGATTTCGTATCAGCGCAGGTGGAGTGACAGAAATGCTTAAATCCCTTTGGACAGAGTCCTCTGTGATGCTGCGGGTCATCACCATCGTGTTCTTTTACTTCGGCGCAAGCATTGCCATTCAGGACAGAGATCAAGTGGCATACGATGAACAGCAAAACCGCATCAAGTATGGCCTGTCAAAGCGAATAACACCAGCACAAAACGCACAAAGTAGTATACACCAATTGCGTCAGTCTGCTGGGAGCATGCAATCCAAAGATGATGTCCATATTTCTCTAACGGAAGTGCACGTAGACAGGAGATGCAAGTAGTTTGTTAGAAAATAAAGAATAAAGAAGAAAAAAAACAAAAATAAAAGAAAAAGCAAACGCGTAAAAATATCAAATTACCGCTCCTTCACAAAGTAAGGAGAAAAGAAGGATATATTTCGAAATGAAGGAGATAACGTTTTTTTGTTGTTGTTGTTGTTGTTGTTGTTTTTTGGGGGGGAGAGTACTTGAGATGGAGAACGAGAGAGAAAGTGTGGGCTTATGTGTATCATACGTCTACGTATCGGGTGAAGAAAGAAAGAAGTAATAAAAAATAATACTCACAAAGTAATAACAACAATGTTTGTTGTTGTTGTAGCGTCTACGTGTGTGCGCATGTGGCAATGTGGACAAATAATGGTTCCTTTTATTTTGAAACACGAATGTGCAAAAAAAAAAAATTGAAAACAAAGAAAAATAAAAAAACGAGTTGGCAAGCATTGCAAGTATCGAAAATTAAAGCTGAATGTTCTGTTGAAAGCGAAGCGCAGCGAAAAAAAAAAGAGAAAGGAACCTTCACAGGAAATGGGTGTTGTTTCACGTAGAGTCGCTGTTATGGTTGTTGTTTTGCGAGAATGTCTGAGCGAAGGTGTTGCCTTTTTTGTGTTGATATCTGTTTTATGAGTGAAAAGTGGGGACATTATAGATTATGGATGAAAAGGAAAATAAATCAAGTACTTCATTTTTGTTTTGCCACTTTTAGTTTTCTTTCTTTTTGTGTTTGTGTGTACGTCATTATTCAAAAAACGTTAACCACCTTTATTATTTCACTTCTTTTCTATTCTTTCTTCTTCTTTTTTGTTTGTTTTTTAAGATTTTTTGTTTTGTTTTGAAAAAAGAAAAAACCGAAACATCTCTTTCTTTTTCTTTCATTTAGCGGCAAAAAATTGCGAAAGAAAAAAAAAGAGATTTGGATTGTTTGGAGAGTGCGCTCTTGTGTATTCGCGTTTATTTTACTCTTTTGTGAATCTTTAAAGACCGCAAGAATATCTTTTTAGGAGATTTAAAAACTAAACAAAAAAGTCAGGGAAAAAATCTAACACGAAAAGAAAGAAAAAAAAAGAATTAGGATATCGAAGTAAAAGGAACGTGCTTTTCAAAGAGAACGTAAAGAAGGAGAAAAAATAATAGAAAAAGATAGAGACAACACGACGAAATAGTTTTTTGAAAAAACATCATTTTAAATAAAATATTTTTAGCATATATATAAATTTAAATATATATATACGCACATATTTTTTTAATGGCTACCGTTGACACAAATCTCATTAAATCCTATTGGACGCAATATCAACTCCTCGACTGCTTGATTTGCTTTCTGGTGCTAATCGTCTCAACGATTGTGTATGTCGCGGTTCAACCCTTCTGCCGTCCCTTTAGTTGGGATGACCCCACCATTAACTATCCATACATCACCAATGTGACATTTCCTACATGGTCATTGGTCCTTTTCATTGTGATGGCCCTCATGCTTTATGGTGGGATGGTTTACTTTTTGGGCGGACCGCTTTGGCCGTGGATAAAGGCCCAACTCCTCGCTGTGATGGCGCAACAGGTTATCACCAATCTGCTCAAGATTTACGCGGGTCGTATTCGTCCCGATTACCTCCATCGCCTTCGTCACTTGGGCTACAACGAGCAGAGTTACGCACTTAGCGGCAACTTGGATGTCTCCGCCGCGCAATACTACTGTCGTTTAGGTGACACCCACGCCGAGCTGCGCGAGGGACGTCTTTCCTTCCCATCCGGGCACAGTTCCCTTTCCTTTGCGGTGTTCACAATGTGTGCGCTTTTCCTCTTTGCCCATCTCCGCCCCTCCGCGCGGGGGGGCAGTTTTGTGCGCCTTCTCCTCTCCGTCTCACCGCTTTTGATGGCGTTTCTGTGTGCGGTGAGTCGGACGCGGGATTACTGGCACAACTTCGATGATGTCGTGGCGGGTGCGTTTATTGGGGGAGTGGCGGCCGTTTTGTGCTTTCAGAATGGGTTTCGCGTGACGGATGGGGGGCTCTGCGTCGCGCGTTGGGAAGTGTTGGAGTCGGAGCTGCGGATGGAAGAGGAACTCGACGCCCTTCCCGTCACGGTGCGGGTGATTTAACGCCTTTGTCGGGTCTTTGGTGGAATGATTTGGATTGTTTTGTTTATTCGTTCTATTTTTATTTGGATTTTTATTATTATTATTACTTTTTTTTTCTTTTGGGGGGGGGGGGGGGGGGGAAGGTGTTGATGGTGGAGATGTTTTGAGAAATGGATTTTTTGTCGGTTTTCTGTTTTACGTAATCATTTTGTTCTCTTCTCGTTCTTTTGATTTTTTGGGGTAAAAAAAAACAAAAGTAAAAGAGGAGGAAACCACCGAAAAGGAAAAAGAATGAGCAGAAAGAGGATAAATGTTTTTGTTGATAATTTTTTTTCTAAAAAGAGATAAGAAAGGAGTCATAAACAAGAAAAAAAAAAGATATTGAATTAAGAAAAAAAAAAAAGAATGGGAATCCAAGAAGTTATGTGCGAAAACAAAATTCACTGTATTTTTTTTTGTTTTTTTTTTTGGGGGGGGGTGTTGTGTTTTAAGGATATTTGGTAGAAGTCACAAACCTGTTGACCCAAACGAAGTGAGATTCGATTTTGAAAGTTTGGTAAAGCAGGGGGAGGAAAAGTTTAAAGAAAGGAGATAATCGTTTTCAAATTTATATATATATATATATATATATATATATATATATGTAATAATAGTGATAACTATTACTATTACATTTCTTTTGGATTTATCGGCGTTATTGTCGTTCCTGCGAACTTTTTTGGAAACGATTATTACTATTTTTCGACTACAAATATGTGTATATAAGTATCTGTATGTGTCTTCTTCTTTTTTTTTTCTTTACCTCATTTTCGCTCCGTTTTTATTGCCTTCTTTTTCGCTTCTTTTGGTTGTTGTTTTTTTTTTTTGCATTTTGTGCATAGCTTTGTCTGTTAGATAAAATAGTTTAGAAATAATTTTTAACGGCAAACTTTCCACTAACCACCACCCCCCCCCCAAAAAAAAAAAAAAAAGAATATATAGCAATGATAAAAATGGTGTTTGTTCTTTTTGATAGTAAAAAAGTGTTTTTGCATATTCTTACGATCATTTTGTTGATTGCCTTTTCCGCCTCTGTGGATGCGACGGAAAGTGACTCCGAATCTTCTCCCGATGGCGCCAATGAAAGGAGAACTAACCGAAAGGAGATTGTCATTTATGGTTCAATTGGTATCTTTTGTTTCGTTTTATACATCTTCTTGGTGTGGTGTTTCTTTTTCTTTGCCACACGTATTTATCCAAAGTGGCAATAAAATTCATTGAAAAGGAAACTTTTTGTTTGGCCGTTTTCCTTTTTACATTCTTTCGCTTGAGAATAATGAAAGTCGGCTGCGCTCGTATTGTTACGGGTTTGATAATTGATGTTTTTTTTATATTTAATTCACATTTCGATGTGAGTACTACAGTGGTTGTTTTTTAATGTGCATAAAATATCGAAACTCTTTTGTTTTTTCACTACTGATAACAGTATTATTATTATTACTATTTTGAATCGGTCAGAAAAAAAAAAAAAGAATATGGGAATAATATATCAACCCTATTTTTTTTTTGCTGTTAAAATGATTATGTTTGATCATGTTTGTACATGTGTGTGTGTGTGTTTACGTGTTTGTTTTTACTTTTCTGTGTATTGTTTTTCAAAAGGTTTACTTTTTGCGGCTCGCCGTGACACTTTTATTCTGTGCGTTCTGCATTACATTGTCATTTGTTTTTGAATGGAGTTTGTACCTCTATTCAATTTGTATGTAATCTCGTCATAAAACAAACAAAAAGAAAACCTTTTTTGTATTCCTTTTCTTTGTTTGTTTTTTACATATTTATTCATATATATTTATAAATATACATATTTATTTATAGTTCCTTTTATTCACTCCTTCTGATATTTGCCTTTGTTCATTTAGTCGGTGGGTGTTTCACATATTCTTAGCATTACTCTTGTTGGTATTCTCTTTCTCTGTGTACGGTTTAAATATATTTATTTGTATATATTTACATACACATTTATTTCCCTTTATGTTCAGTCGTCGTGTGTTTGCCAGCGCCGCGCTGCCGCGCCACATGTGGGGTCCTCTCCACATCCAAAACGCCGCACACGCCAAACGCGTTCTCCCCACCCTTTGCGCCCTCCCCGCCTCCCCCGCCCTCCATGGACTGGGCGGCACCAACGCCATGCTCAGCGCGTGGCAATCGTCCACCGCGAGTGAAATCGTAAGTGGAGAAGAGGACCTTTTGATGCAACGCGTCTCGTTCGCTGCGGGGGCGGTCCCAACCACACACCTGGCGTGGGGATTGCCGATGAGGACCATAGCGTGGTGGGGGCTAGAGCATAAAGGACAAGTCGGTGGGCCGTTGGGGTTAGAAGGGACATAACGGAAACATGTTTTTGTTTTTGATTAAAAATATGTGAAGGGTTTTTGTTTTTTTTTTCTGTTTGTTTGTTTTTGTAATACGCGAAGGATTGTTTTGGAGGAGAATCTCTAGCGCGCAACTTTGGGTTCGTGTTTCACAGAGAAGAGAGTTGTGGCAAAAACGAAAGGCGAGAAATATTTATATATATCTATATATATAAGAGAAAGAAGAAAAAGAGGAAAAAAAAGAGGAGGATTGAAAAATTAAGAAAATATATGCAAACAAAAAAACGTATGAGGAATTATTTTTTTGCAATAGATGAGGGGATGATCGACAAGTTGGCACTACATGAAATATATATATATTTATATATTGTTTCATACTTTTTTTTTTCGTTATGATTATTACTTTCGTTTTCCATTCTCATTTCCGCTTGACAGCAAGTACGACAATTATAAGAGGGAACAGAGAAATGGAAAGGCAAAAGAAAACAAAAACACAAATGGGAGGTTACAGCAAAGAGGAAAGGAAAGCAAAGGAAAAGAATATCGTGCCTTTAAAGTAAATGAGTTCTACCTTCATTTACAATGCATTCATATAGAGAGAATGAAAGTTTTTTTGTTGTTGTTGTTGGTTGCTTCTGCTCCGTTTTTCCCCTTCTTTTTTCTTTTCTCATGCATTCACACGTACTCACAATTATTTCGATCAATGGTGAAAGGGACCAAAAGTGAATCCCTCCCCTCTCGAAGAAAGAAAAAAAAGATGAGTACACATAGTTTATCAAAATAGGAAGGTTTCTATTCGTGTATAATTAATGTTTTGTTCATATCTGTTCAAGTCCTGTAACTCCAACCTCTATCTTTCCTTTTTTTTTCTCTCTATTTCTATTTGGGTGTCCATTTTCTTTATTTATCCAAGAGAATAAAGTACAAAAAGCGAGTTGTAGGATACAACACAAGTGTTCTGCTTGGAGGTGGACAAAACGTTCACAAGAAGACAAGAACATCAACAACATCAACAACAACAAGAAAGGTGATCTCACGTGTGAACATCGATTTTTTGAAATAAAATCCCGCATTTCGACAAAGTCCCTTTTTTTTTTTTTTGGTTTCCCCCTCTATTTGTTTGTTTATTATTTACTCTTCGTTGTCCTGTCATTTATTACGCCTCACGGTAGCCATGCTCTTTGCTGCGCCGCCCCCGTTAGACGCGGAGGCGCCATCAGATGCCTTTTCCACCGCCGGCCAAACCTTAACGCAGTTACACCACTTCTTTGAGCACCACACCTTTGACACGGCGGGTCCCTACTCGGACCTCTTCTCTGTTCTCCTCTCCTGCTGTAAGCACCTCGTTGATGCGAGTCTTCTGCACCACACCACCCTCGCCGCGCAGCAACGCGAGGTGACGCGACTTGGTGTGGAAACGGAAGCCCTCTGTGCGCTTCTCGCGCGCGGTCCGGACGCTATACACGGCACGCCATCCCCCCAAACGGAGACGACAGTGTCCCGTTTGGAAACGCTGACGGAGCGGTTGGAGGCGGTCGAATCGCAGTGCCGCACCGCTCTGCGTGGGGTGGAGGAGGTGCGGCGGCAACGGGAGGAGTGGACGCGGCACGCGGACGTCCCCCCCGAGGCGCTTCAACCATTGCGGGAGGAGATGCGTCAGCTGCAGCGCGGGGTGGCGTCGCATGCGGCGTTTGTACAAAGTGAATTGGCCGCCATGCACGTAGGGGAGGAGGAAAAGGAAAAGGAAAAGGAAAAGGCAAAAGGAAAGGGCTCCGTCAATGGAGGCCGCACCCCACACGATGCCTCCCATGTAGTGGACCAACTGCGGCGGTACACGGACCAACGCGTAGAGGCGCTTCGGGAGGAGCTCTGCCGCGCCATACAGAACGCGAAGGAACCGAATCAAACACCCAATCAAACACGTGAGGCCCCAAACGGATCGCCCGACCGCTGTTCCCTCTCCCATAGTCTTCAGCACCTCCTCACGCAATGCCCACCGCGTTCCCCCATTCCCGCCCAACTGGCGGCGCTGGAGAGCCGACTGGAGGTGTTGGAGGTGTATGCGCCGCATCGGTGCGCCATGGCGGCGCGTCCCCCTCTCCTCGGGGTGGAATTGTGCGATGCGAAGGGGATTGGAGTGCGCGTGGAGGGCGTCTTTCGCGGATTGCCCGCCGCCCACGCCGGTCTCGCGCGTGGGGATGTGATTATCGCCGTCAATGGACAGGAAGTCCTCACACGGGCGGAGATGTACGCCGTTTTGACCGAATTGGTGCGGGAGCATCGGGCGCGACGCCGTGTGCTGCGCGATGTGTATTACGAGGCGCACTTTGGAAAGGAAACACAAAGACATACGGATGGGGAAACGGAGGTGCGTCGATGGGCGTTGCCGACGTTGAAGTTGAGTTTGCATTTGAAACGTGGAGGAACGCTGCGGGAGGTGAACCTCAACGCAGAGGTCGAGGATGACGAGGCGTAGTGCGGAAACGGGAGAAGAAAAAAAAAAAAAAAGATGGAGGGGAAGTGGAAATGGTTGAAGAAAAGAAGAAAAAGAATGTGCTGTTATTTATTTGGATTGAAAGTGTGAGTAATAGAGAAGGGAAGTGAATGACGAAAAAAGCGGATGTTGTGAAGAGGAAAATTTTGTATTATTCTCTAGTTTGATGTTGCCATTAACATTATTACATACTTTTATTTTTCGTGTTTGTTGCTTCATTATTATTATTTTTTTTTTCCGTAAGGGTGACAATTACAACAACAGAGAAACAAAACGTGATCAGTAAAGAAAAAAAAGAACGAAAAAAAGCGTAGAAAGAGAGAGAGAGAGAGAGATAGAGAGAGAAAGTGATAATTTCAAAAGAAAAAAAAAAGAATAGAAATGAATGCAACGAATCGGATATCGCTTCACCGATTACTGCACTCATTCAAAGAAGAAGAAAAAAGGGGGAGAAAAAAAAAATCCCATATCGTGTCTTTATATATATATATGTATATATATGTATATATATATGTATATATATATATATATATATATATATATATATGTGTATGTGTGTATTTGTGTATTTGTGTATGAATTTTATACTATTGGTTCACTTTTCCTGTTGTTGTCTTTTCCTGTACGCAATGTTCTGTGCAAGTGATAGATGTGTGTTTCTTTCTTGTTTTTGTGTGTATGAAACTGCAAGTTTTCTTTTTTTTTTTGCTTTTTCTTTTTTGCACCTCTCTCCTTCTCTCAGCATTAGCAAAAAGTTGAGGTACAAGAAAAAAAAAAAAGATACATCTGTGACTACGCAAACGAAACGTAAGAAGGAATACATACCCACATATTAACAAACCTCAAAGTGATTCACCTCCTGTGCACCACCCATGTATCGCCGTGTGATGGGCTTGGTATCGCCGTGTCTTCCGTTTTCTGTCCTTTCCACTCGCGGACGTCATCACAGTCACCAAACCTGTTCCCACTCCCACTCCCACTCCCCGTTGGAGTCGGATGTGATGGGGGAGAACCTCCGCCGGTGTCAGCGCGTCACCCTCGTTGGGGCCGGCACCAACGTCTTCTTTAGCGTCGTCAAAATTGGCTTCGGCTCCTCCGGCGGCTCCGTCGCGCTCGTCGCGGATGGCGCGCACGCCCTCTTCGATCTCCTCGCGGATGTCGTCTCCTACGCGGCGCTCACCCTCTCCGCGCGTCCCTTCCCGCGCTGCCGCTTTCCCTTCGGCATCGGCCGCCTCGAGACGGCCGGGGCGGTGGTGGTGGCGGCCCTTCTCCTCTTTGGCGGCCTCACGCTGCTCGCCCAATCGCTGCGCGCGTGTCTCCGGCAACTCGGGCCTTGCGCGGAGCCCCATTCCCCCGACGCGGCGCACGGCCACGCGCACCTCCCCCGCCAAACAGACGGGCACAGGCTTTGGTGGGCAATGGTCGCCGTCGCGTTGGGATCGATTGCGTGCAAAGAGTGTCTCTTCCGGTGGACGCGGCGCGTCGGGGAGGCGGCGCACTCGCGCGTGGTCGTGGCGAACGCCTTTCACCACCGCGCCGACGCGTGGTCCGGCGCGGTCGCCCTCCTCGGCGTCGCCGGGCACGGCGTTGGGCTTCCCGCCTTGGACGGCCTGGCGGGGCTTTGGGTGGCGGGGGGTATTTGCCAAATGGGATACCGCGTGTTGGGGGCGAGTTTGGGGGAGTTCTTTGACGCCCAAAGTGCGACCGAGGTGGCGCGGGTGCGGCGGGCGTTAATGGATGGGGGGCGGCCACATGTGGTGAATGTCTTTCTCATCCGACACGGACACGCCTATGCGCTGCATGGGACACTCCTCGTCGCGCCGAACACCCCGGCGACGCGGATTGCGGCAGAGACGGCAGATATCACATCCCGCGCAAAGAAAGGGGTGGCGGTGGCGGATACGTTTACCACACTTTGTGTGTGTGATGGGGAGGAGGAGGCGTCGTGCGCCGCGGCGTTGGGATTGGTGCAGCGATTTCACGCATTGCACCCGCTGCGCTACGCGTGGGAGGAGAGGAAAGTTTGGATGGACGCTACCGTGCATGAGGAGTGTGCGCAGGATATTCGAACAGTGGCGGACGTGTTTGGAATGGAAGTTATTGTGCAAAAGGGGGAGGTGGAAAAGACGGCGGAGCATGTAGGGGATGCAAAGGAATAAAAGACAAAAAAAAAGTTTAAATTGGTTATTGATGTATGTTGTTCATATGTACAAATATAAATATGTATGTGTATGTAAAAAAAAAAAACTTTAAGAATAAGGAAATGATAATTTTCAGGCCGTATGTCATGTGTTTGTAAAGCATTTTTTTGTTGTTGTTGTTATTTCATTGGGAGTGCAGTTTGAGAATTTTATCGGTCTCGGAGGAGAGTGCCTGTTAATATTCCCTTTTTTTTTTCAAAATAAAGATGAACTAAATTGGGAAAAGATGCAAAACAGAAAGAAAAAAAAAATAGGAGAACAACGGTGCCATAGAAACACCACAAGGGAGGAAGCAAAAGGTAAAGAGAAGGAAAGAGTACGGAATCATTTTTTTTTTGTTGATGCTAGTGTTGTGTGCTTGTTCTTTTTTGCTCTCGTTAGTTCTCATGTGAAAGAGGAAGGAAGGTAACTTTTTCTTCTTGTGGTTGTTCTCTGAGTGTCGTCTTGGTCCTTTTTTTCCCTGTTGTGTGCGTGTGAATGTTATCTTCTTTATATGCGAATTTTTCCCTTTGATGCAACTCTTAAAGAATTATATATATATATATATATATATATATATATATGTACGTGTTTACACATGTATGTTGCTTAATTCATAATTACATATGCTATTATTCGTTGCTGGTGTTGTTTTACATTCTTTTTGTTGTTGTTGGAGTAGCAAGAAATTGAATGATGAACAGCAATATATACAATATATGTGCATCTCCCTATAGTATTGTTATTATCGCTTATAAAATACCCGGACTACTTGTGCTTTAAATGTATTACTGCTAAATTCGCTTAACAACAACAACAAAAGGAGGTTTTCCTTTGACATGTTTTTTTTTCCTCATTGTCCTTTATCTTATGTACTTTTTTCTCGCTGTTTTTCTCTTTCTTACTCGCTTATTTGTTCATTCCTCCGGACCATTTACCTGGGCGTAAGTTCACTTAAAAAAGGCCAGGTACTCCCGCTCAAATTAAAACGGATAATTAAAAAAAAAAAACCACCACCACCACCCAGAAGAAAAAAAAAGCATACAATCACTGTTTTCTTCATCTCCTTTCTGTTTTCCCTTTCCGTTGTATTGCTGTGTTCCCACCCCCAAATCGACATGGACGACGACGACTTCTTTGGCGGTGACTTTGATCTCGATGAGAATGACTTTCTGGAGGCCGACGCCGCCGACCCCGCGCTCGCCCCGGAGGATCCCTCCTCGTTTTGCTTTGACGCCCCCCTCCCGCACCTCCTCGACGCCGATGTCGGGACAAACGCGTCGGGTGGTCCCCACCAGAACGAGGCGCCGCCGGTGCCAAACATCAGCGCCCTCTTTCCCAACGCCGCCCCCGACACGTCCCCTGTCATTGTCGGTATCATTGCCCAAGCGAAGCTCGGGGTGGGGGTCGACCTCCGCGCCCTCAGCTGCGCGACGCGAAATGTGGAGTTCATTCCCCAACGCCGCACCCCTGCGGCGACGATGCGGCTGCATGACCCGTCCGCTGTGGTGATGGTGCGCACCTCGGGGTTTATGTCCATCATCGGCGCGAGTAGTGTAGGGGAAGCGCGGCAGGCCACGGAGCTCGCCGCACGCATTATTCGCAAAGCGTTGGGGTTAGATGTGCGAACAGTGCAGTTTCGCGTGCGATCGGTGATGGCGCGGTTTAACCTGGGGCACCCGATTCGCCTCGACGCACTGGCGCGGGAGGAGGGGGTCTTCTGCAGCTATGAGCCGGATCGCTTCAGTGGGTGTATTGTGCGGCTCATGGGGAAATCGCAGGGGAATAAGTGGCAGGTAAGCTGTACGGTGTTTGTGACAGGGAAGGTGAGTATTGTCGGGGCGAGAAGTCAGGAGGAGCTGCGCGAGGCGTTCTACACACTGCTTCCCATCGTGGCTCGACATGCGAAGAAGTAGGAAGCGGAAAGGCGTTGGATTGCAATACGAAACAGACGGGAATATATAAATATAAATATATATATATATATATATATATATATATATATATATATATATATATATATTTATATCTGTGTGTGTGTGTGTAAATAGAAGAAGGAAAAACATATTTTAAAAAATAAAAGAAAAAAAATAAACAGTGTTCTTCTATTTGGATCCAAAGAGTCTGTTTTTTTTTTCTTCTTGTTTTTTTTTTTTTGGGCACCGCTGTTTGCATGTTGCTCTTTTTGTTTTTCCTGTATATCTTTTATGAGCTGCTCTTATCCGCTTGTTTTTTGGCCCAGAGTTGTCTACTTTGTTTCGTCCTTTTCGCTGTTTTTTTTTCTCTTCCTTTTCCCCTCTCATGTGCCATGGTTGCCTTGAAAGCAGAGGTAATGTAACTCCTACAATGATTCATCAATATGTACACATGTGTAGCTAAACGTATTTTTGTTTCATTACATATATGTATATATCATATATATCTCTCCCTCCCTCCCTCTCTTACACTTACTCACCTACCTATCGGGGTGGGGTTGTGAATATCAATGCATTCCCTATGCTGTGTTCAACAAACAAACAATCCAAAAAGAACAATAGCAATACAAATTTTTTAAAAAGGAAACAAAAAAAAAAGATCCGAACAAATGACATCTTGGGAGAAAGTGGTAGAGGAGGCGGAGAAGGCAACAGGATCCAGTGACATCAAAGGCTGCCACGCCATTCTCATGAAGGCCCAAGCGGACGGCATTCAAAACCCGCAACTCACATGGCGCACCGCCCGTTCCTTCTACGAGATGGGAGAGGAGAGCAGCGACAAGGCGGAGCGACAGAAGTATTTCGGTGAGGGTCTCAATTGGGCCAAAAAGGCTTTGGAGGAGGACCCCAACTACTTCGCCTCACACAAGTGGGCCGGTATTTTGGTCAGCGCACAAAATGAGTTTATTGGCGCCAAGGAAAAGATCGCCAACGCGTATGTCATTCGTGATCACTTCAAAAAAGCCACGGAGTTAAACCCCAAGGACACCAACTCGCAACACTGTATGGGAATGTGGTGTTGGAATGTGTTGCAGATTGGTTGGGTGGAGCGACAGGCGGCGAGTTTGCTCTTCGGCGCACCCCCGACCTCCACCAATGAGGAGTGCCTTCAATACCTCCTCGCCGCCGACAAGGAACCATCTATTCACAATTCCATCGCGATTGGAAATGTGTATATGCAGATGAAGAAGAAGAATGAGGCGAAGGAGTGGTATCAAAAGGCGATCAATTTGCCAGCCAGCTCGGCATTGCAGAAACGGCAACACACGGATGCGGAAGTGAAATTGAAGTCGTGTTAAAGTGAAGAGATTTGTTCCAATCAAAGGTGTACACGTATTATACTATTTCTGCTCCTCATTTAAAATATTCTACTTTTTGCTTTCGCTCATTTTTTTTTGGATTTTTTTTATCTGTTTCTATATCTATATATATATATATATATATATATATATATATATATATATATATATATATAGATAGATAGATATAGAAACACAGAATAACTAAGGCAATGAAATGTCGTTTCGCTACGTGGTCAATTCTGTTGTCAGCTTTTGCTTTCCGTATTCTTGCAAAAAAAAAAATCCGAAGAGTACACAAGAGAGCAAAAAAAGGACGGAAATGGAAAGGGAAAGAAAAAAAAGAAGGAAATATTTGCTCTATCCTTGTTTGGTTTGTGTTTGCGTTGCTTCAGGTGAGATTTGCACGTATATAAAAGAAAACAGCACACGTTTGCCTGAAGAGAGTTATGTTTTTTGTTTTTGTTTTGCATTTCATTCAAGTGGATAGTAAAACACCAAGAAAGTGACAATTTTAATGGTGGGGGGAATAGGAAACGAAAAGAGAAAATGGAGGGAAAGGAAACGAACAAAAAACGAAATATCTAAACCAACAAATGCAGAAAATAAAATGTTTTTTTCTTTTTTCTGAGGGTGTGGTGGTGGTTTTGTTTTTTCTAAAAGAAAAAGGAAGTAATGTTCTTTTACTTTTGTACTTTTATAATTTATGAATGGATATATATTTTTTTCCTTTTTTTATGTTTTTTGTTGTTCTTTTTATTATTAGCCTAAGGGTGTAAAAAGCGAAAATAGGCTTTTTCGTATTCGATTTTTTTTGTGTGTGTCTCAGTTTCAAGTACAACAGTTTGTCAGATCTTTTTATTTCTGGGTGAGTATCATAATCCAAACCACCGTTTGTGGTCGTAGTAAAAACACCAAAAAAAAAAAAAGACATCTTTTCATCTCATTTATATACACTTACACACACACAAGTATATATATATATATATATATACATATACATATAGGTACGCACGTGACAAAAAAACGCAGAAGAACATAGCAGATACCCTACTTTATTTCTTCCAGGAATGCATGCCAACTCGCAACCGCAGTGGCCGCGTGGGATACCGGTGCGCGACTACTGCTACACGCACTCCCAACCGCAATGGTGCGCCGACGCGGTTGTGGCTTTACGCCATCCCCTCCTCCCCACCCGCGTGTGTGCCTCATGCAACTTGGCCAAACACCTCTGCGTCTGCCGGGTCTGTCACCGATGCCAGGAGTCTGTCCGGAAAGGCACACGGCACCACTGCCGTAAGTGTTGGCGAACCGTGTGTGGGAATTGTTGGACATGTCTGCGGTATGTGCACATGCGCGGACAGCCGGTAAAGGTCTGCGACGGATGCGCTGTGCCACGCGCGACGGTGTTTATTTGTCGACCAAATGAACGGAGTCTCTTGTGGGGACTCTATCTGCTTTCCCGGGCGATGGATATGCCAAATGTGTGTGTGGCGCCAAACTGTGGGGCCCTGACGTACCTCAACACATGCCGCACATGTGGACTACCAACGGTGACGACGAAACCGCATGAGGAGCGCAACGTGCGCGTCGACACCCGCGTAACGGCGATGATGGAAACCGTTACCCTCCTCGACAGCAAGGAAGGCGCGTCGCGGCAGCACATCGTGTCGAGCTACACCCCCATAGACACGGAGCGCGCGTTTCGCCTTTGCTTTCCACGCTATGAGGAGTTAGACGCCTTCACCACCCTCGGCAGCGCGAGAGACGCGCAGGATGTGCTGCTCGCCTTTGTGACGTCCGCCGTGGCGTATGAGTACGGCGCGGCGCCAAACCTCACCCTCGCCCTCACCGCTGCCCCGTACGCCCGACTGCTTCGGCTCGAGCGCGCCACCCCGCGCTACAGCCTCTTTGAGGCGCCGGGAAAGGTGAAGTTTGTTGCCTTCCCCGGCACCCATAACTACCGCACCTTCATGGTGGACCTCCGCTGCAGCCGGGTGGAGCGTGTGTACTGGTCGCGCCTCGTGCAAGGGGTGGTGGTGGGCGGCCACGCGCCGCTGCACGGGGGCGTCGTCAAGACGTGGGAGTACCGCGTCCACGGCGGCTTCGCGCGTGAGGCGGATGAGACCGCGCTGCCCATTGACCGCCTCGTGGAGGATGTGCGGGCGGGGTATCGCCTCGTCTTCGCCGGGCACTCCCTCGGCGGGGCGGTGGCGCAGTTGCTCGCGCTCCGAGTCCTGCGCACCCACCCGGAGCTCCTGAAGGATCGCGTCCGCTGCGTCACGCTCGGGGCCCCGTTGGTGGGGAATTACCAACTCGCCCAGCGCGTGGAGCGGTGCGGGTGGGGTGAAAACTTTCACCACTTTGTGTACCGCTCCGACCTCATCCCGCGCCTCCAGTGCGTGGATGAGATGACGCGGGAGTTGACGGACCAGTGGGTGCGCAGCGCCATTGCATGGCCGAGTTCGGTGCAGCGTTGGTTCACCACCTCGCGCTCGGCGGCGGTGGCGTTAGAGGAAGGATCAGCAGGAGAGAGCGAAGCGATGGCCGATGCCGCGGATTTGCATATCAAACGAGGACGTGAACCTCTTGAGGTGGAGGAACGCCCATCATCACCCACGGGGTGCGGAAGCGGCGGGAGACACAGTGCACACCGCATGTACGCGTGTTTTGGTCGCTATCACTTTCTCAATCACAGCGGCTGCGCGTACTTTTCGACAAATGACTCGGAGGTTGCTTTCCATCGTCTCAAAGGAGGTTCTGCGGGGGTGATAAATGTGCGGGACCACTCCATTCCGTCATATAACAGAGCCATCGCGTTGCACCTCAACCGACGCTGAGACAATACAGAGCGTACATGTTCACTACTGTTTTTTCCGCTTGTGTACTTTGAGCTTTTTCGCCTTTGTTTTCTTGCATGCCCTCACTAAAGGAGCAGCAACAAATGAAAATGCTTGCGGCTCTTTCCCAGTGGGGGTGGAATGAGACGAAGGAAATCATAGTGCACGTTCAACAGTGTCATATGCGGAGAGTGCCAAGAATGAAAAAAAAAAAAATGTTTCAATATAATTTTTCATGTCTTTTTTTTTTGTGTGTGTGTGTATGTGTGTGATAAGTAAAATTGTAAGTTTATACCTCCCTTTATGTAATTGTACTTTTTTTTTCTTTTTCTTTCTTTCTCAAATAATTATAGCAAAGCTTCCTTAACTGCGTAGGTATGTTTATTTGAGGCCTCGTTTGTTCTCGACCACTGAAAAAAAAAAAAACGGAAAAATATTTCTCTTGGCAGTGAGATGATTTAACAAGAGAGCATTGTATCATTCCTGTAAGGTGAGCCCATATGGGGCGTGTAGCTCAGTGGTAGAGCGTCCGTTTCGCATACGGAAGGCCTAGGGTTCGATCCCCTACTCGTCCACTTTTTTCTCATAACATTTTTTTTGTAATTTTTAACATAATGCAGCCACCCTTTTTGTGTCATGGCGCTGCTTCATTTAGAGAACAAATATTTGTTTGTTTGTGTCCCTTTAATTTCTTTGTATTTTTCCATAGCTCTCTTAAGAACATTAAGTAAAATGACATTTTTCGCTATGATGGTATCATTGATTTTATTCTCATTGTTCTTTCTTTATGGCAACGGTTCGTGCCTTGCGGAGGCATGGGGTTTACCCACCGCGGTTGGTGATAATGCGGATTCTGACTCTAACTCTACAAAAGCATGGATTTCGCCACGCATAACTACGTTTACACTCGATCTGTATGACTCCCACAAGCACTGTCCCAGAACATGGTTTAAACACCATATGGCTCGACCAAATTTTAAAGGTCAGTTTGCAAGGTGTTTCTGTGACACCAAAACGAGAAAGATAGACCATGATGACAGTTTCTCTGTGAAAAAACGCAAAACATTAATCCACGAGATTCTCCCTCAAATTACAGCCAAATACGCCGCCCGCACGCTTGTTTTTCCAAGCAATGTCCCATCGAAACTTCCCAGATTTGACTCCAAAAGTGTATGCCAAAACTTTAAAATTCCAAAAGAACACCACAAAATTGGCGTAAATGAAACAGATATTGTACTTTACGTCGCGGCGGGCCCGATGTCAGAGAGTGAAAAAGATACCCCTGTATGGACCAAACTTTGCGAAACCAGTGAAGCACCATCCGTAATTTTTCTCGGTATAAACTTTAACCCCCGTCATTTAACACCTGTTGAAATTGTTGTGGCGCATGCTCTGAACGCGATCCATGAAGAACTTGGAACATCGGTGTGCGTGGGCAACGCGCCCCATTTCCAGGTATCGCACCGGACGGCAACACACTCGAACTCAAGCCGCATTGCGAAAGCGAAGCATGCAAAACGAAAAGAAATACCCACATACGCTGCAGGAACGAAGAAGAGTTACATTATACACCATTCTTAAGCCACATGAATCGTCAAACATATTTTTTGGATGCCATGACGGCGTCAATGCGTACAAAGATCAAGTGCACGGTTCGCCGTCGCAAACGCAAAGTAGCACCGCCACTAAGCACACTACAACCACTTCGAATTAAACCGTCTTTTATAGATGTTGAAAATCCAGATAATTACTGTCCTGAGCCCATGGTTAATCACAGTTTTTTGCGTCGCACCTTTACTGGATATTTAGTTTATTGCGATAACGTGACAGATGAGAATATTTCCGATACATTAACAGAGAAAAAGCAAGATAAAATTAAGAAAATTATATCGGAAGTGTTGAAACAATTTAATAACGGACCGCCGATGTATAATGAAATGAAGAATTTCAAAATTCCGACATTTACGCGAGAAAGTAACTGTTCCAGATTTACTATTCCACATTCCCATCGAAATACAGGAATAAGCGATGCAGATTTTGCCTTGTATATTGCCTCTGGGCCTTTTCACCCTGAAGATAAACACACTTATTTATGGGCTTTGCCTTGTCGCCGTTATATGGGCAATGCGATGGCACTTGTCATGAACTTTAACCCTACAGCAATTATGAAGAGCGAGGTGGCGACCGATTTGGTGTACAATGAAATATCAAAAACTCTTAACATGACAAATTGCCCAAAGAATAACGCCTTGATGCTTAGAGGGCAGATGAACAAGACTATACCATCTGTTGTGTGTGTTGCGCTGCGATGTATGGAAACAAAACAGGTTCAGATACGTTATAGAGATGAAGATAAATGGATGAACTGCACGGTCAATGGGGATATTTTTTTTGCAAATCATTCGGTGTATGTGAAATGCCCAA